>CAUYUJ010019416.1:112500-122500 GCA_963575745.1 Prorocentrum cordatum
GCCGTGCTCACTCCATCGCTCGAAAAAATCCTCGGCGCCGCTGATGCCAGCGTACATCCGCAAGTCGGTTTCTACATGGTGCGCCAGAGGTGGGGCATCTCGTGTGAGGCGTCCTTGTGGGTCCAAAGCGGGAGGTCCATCATTGAGGGTTCCCCAGAGAGCAACAATAACCTGGGCGTGGGCCCTGAGGTCTCGGGCCATCTTCTGGGTCCAGGCAAAGCGTCTTGAGGCTTGTGCGCACCTAGTAGGAACCACCTTCCATCTACGTCGAAGTACTGCGTGAGGGAGGCTCTGAGGATGGCTGCCGCCCCAGTCAGTAGCCTTGCCCCTCTCCAAAACTCTTAAGCACTTGGCTACGATATTGTCCATCTGGTTGGTCTTTTTTTTTCTCAGAGAAAACGTTGGCCTCGTTTGCCGATAAACCAGCTTCAATAACGTGTCCCTGGAACGCCAGAAATTTCAGCTTGCTTGATATACGGCTTCCCCACAGACTTCCCACTTCTGCCCAACCCACTCTCATAGCTGAACACCTAAACTGCAGCTCCTCCATCGTCGCTAGGTTCTACCGTGCCCGAGGTAAGATCTTCCCCTGCTGAGTGAGCTCATTAAACCTCTTAGTCTCCTGGGACCGATGACAGCTGGGTACGATTTCGCGTTTCCCCTTATTCTGGAGAAGGCATACCAGATGCAGCTCCTCGTCCAAGGTCGCATCACTCTGTTGCGTGAGAAGATGGGCCTCACCAGCCTCGCCACTGCGTACCAGGATCTTATCGAAGATATCATCAGCGAAGACACTCGTGCCGCCGTCGATCTGGCGGGAAAATATACCGCAATGCAAGGTGATGGCCAGCTCCGCTGGTCGTGTCGAGCGCCAGGCGTGAAAAGGTCGTTGCATAATCTTAGCAAAGATAACGGGCTCCTCACTAGATCCCATCAACCCTCCACACCCGTGTCGTAAGACAAGATTCCGTGTATCCCTCCATGGCTCATCCCCCCCTTCGACAAAGCCCAGGAAGATAGCAGCATGCTCCGCTCGATGTTCAAACAGCTCTTGATCTCGGGGGAGGACGAGATCACGGATCGCTCGACGACGAGCTTCGGGCGTGGTGGAAGCGAAAGCGTTTGACATATCGTGAAGATTATTAAGATGAGCCTGCTTTCGCTTCCGTAGCCGGTGTCCTACGCAGAGCTGAACTGCAAGGGCGTCTTCGCGACGCCGTGCGGGCAGAAAGCCGTGGAAATTGGCCGGCCAGTCCTGAGTTTGTGACTGCATACCTCGTCGTATAGCGGCTCCATAGAAGCCCTTCCAGTCGGGGCAGAATACGTGTATGAGGCGTTTTCCCCCAGGACCATGCTTTCCGTTCGGCTTCAAGATCGGGCGCCCCCAGGAGAGGTGGGCCTGCTTCGGTACTCGCTTCAAAACTCGAATCCACCAGTGTAGTTGCTCCAAGTGGGTATGCGCCTGAGAGGGGGGTAGCTCGCCTACTCGCTCAGCTCCCAGTCCTAGTCTGGGCTCATCAGCACGTGAAACATAACTAGACTCGGCTGCCATCAAGAAAACTTCTGTCGGTACACTCCAGGCAGGGGCAGCTCGTCTTTTGGGGCGCTTTTGTAGGAACCTGAGAGTAGCTCGAAGATCTCTCTCGGCCCCAAACCGATGCCCCTCGTTAGTTTCGGCGGGCATCTCGGTCGCGTCGAAAAACTCTGGCCTAATCTCGAGCTCGTTCGCGTAATCGATCTCCTGGGCGTGCATACCTCCTTCGTACGGCGACCCCGCAAGGTAACTCCTCCACTCCTCCTTCGACGACTGGGGTGTGGGCACACGGTACTTCCTCTTGCGGGGACCCCCGCAGCGAGCTGCCAGCTGAAAAAAAAGACGATGCACCTCCGCAAAACGCCGAAGGCGGTGGGCCTCATGAGTGTCATGCTCGAGTCGTCGCCGTCGCTCCGCCTGTTCCCGCCGTCGCAGTTGACGAAGGGTGGTGCGGATGTCCTGCAGCTCCTGGTACTCTGGGAAGAGAATGGGCTGGTGCTTCAGGATGCCGGCGTACTCCTCGCCCTGGTCCCCCAGCCGCTCCCGAGCCGCAGCACGGAGTCGTGCCGGCTCGCGACGTCGCTCCCGAAGACGGACGGCCTCGGGGTGTTCCGTGCGCTGAGTCTGGCCGAAGAAACGTTGTGCGCACGTCCTCACTAACGTGACCCAAGTCTGCCAGTATTTGTCGATGTCCCCGTCGTCGCCGTGCTGTGTCAGCTCCGTGCACTCGGTAAACGCGGTCTCCGGGGCTTCCTGGAACTCCAGTCGGTTGGTGCCTTCCTGCAGAGCCGCCGCCAGCTTATCACGATCCCAGCGGAAAGTGTCTGGAGCATGGCTGCGGTGCTGGTAGGCCGTGAACTCGACGATTATTGGTACGTGGTCCCTCGGCATCGCGCTCGGTATCAACTGCAGGCGCCGAGCCGAACTCCATGGGATAAAGCTGCGCCTAATCTGATCATGAATCGATAGTGGCATCAAAATATGGTCAACAGTACTCGTCGATCCATCGTAGTGATAATATGTGGGCCCAGCTGCGTCATAGAAACTGCCAACATTCATCATGTTATGAGGTTGAATAAGATCTTCCCAAATCTGATCGCCAATGACGGTATGATTGCCCAGGTTGTGGCCGCCGATGTTGTCCAGGGAGCCCCTCGCCTCGATCTCGAATTGTGGATGGGACAACAGTGAGCCATTCCTCAAGCCTATGCCCGTGTTCAGGTCGCCCATCACAATCGGTGTCGATCGGGTTGGCGTAGCTTTGATCTGTTGTGTCGCCCAATGAACCAGCTCTCGAGATCCTTTCTCCAGCGCCCGTCGCTTGCGAGCACTGTCGTCCTTCAGCGGGGGTAAGTACAGCAATACAATGGTGAGGTCGAGGGAGCCTCGGACGATCCTCACGGCAAGGCCGCGGCCCTGCGCCGACGGTGGTGGGGTCGCAATCGTCCGTATCCCCCTGCGCATCTTCTGTGTCATCATCAACATACAACCAGCAGATCGATTCGAAAAAGGGGCCGATGCCCAGCCCGCTGAGAGTCCGAAGCCTCCGTGTTCGAGCTGCCACTCTTGAGCGGGGTAGCCTGGTGGTGCTCGGAGCCTGGTGCCTGCCAAGCCGATTATATCTGCATGTATTTCTTTCCATATCTGAGAAGGTCTGTCCACTTCCACCAATGAGAGAGGATTGTAAAGTGCCAATCTGAGAAAAGAACCCATGGGCCCACAAGGGCGCGTGCGTCCCGTCGCGTTCCCGCCCCGAGATCGTCTGCGGCGAGGCCACAAATAATGTGTAAAGGAAGGGTGTGCGGTACGCTCATGGATGCTGCATGATGGGAGGGTGTGTGCCAGGAGCAGCTAGGAAGGAGGAGGAAGAGGGAGGAGGAAGAGGAGGAAGAGGGAGGGGCACAGCCTCCGCGGGATCGCCCCACCGAGGCCACGGCACTTTGCATCCGTCTCGTAGTCGTCGTCGTCGTCGTCGTCGTCGTCGTCGTCGTCGTCGTCGTCGTCGTCGTCGTCGTCGTCGTCGTCGTCGTCGTCGTAGTGTTCTTCTTCTTCTTCTTCCTCCTCCTCCTCCTCCTCCTCCTCCTCTTCCTCCCACTCCTCCATCTCCTCCTCCTCCTCCTCCGCCTCCTCCTCGGGTGGTCGGGATGAGGCTCTCGGAGGCGCGGACTGGCCGCAGAAAGAGAGCGAGATGGCTCTTGGCAAAATGGGGAGTGTAAAGCGCCTTGTTAGCTTCCCGGGAGCGGGAACGCGCCTTTCACCTCCACGCTCTGCTGGCTGCCACGAGGAATGGAGGAGAACGGAAGAGGCAAAGAAGGGAGACGAGGCGAAGGAGGAGAAGAAGGATAGCAAGGGGAGGAAGAGGGAGGATGACCAGAAAGGCTGAGAGGAGGATGAGGAGAGGGAGGCAGAGACGAAGGCGAGGAGGAGAGGAGAATGGAGGATGCCCGGCAGGCCCCAGCGCCGCCATCATTGCAAGGGCCATCGGCGTGCCGCACAGCTGGGTCGGATGCCGCTGAGAGGATTCTGGCCAAACCTTCCTTGGCGGCCTGGGCCCCAGCGCCGCCTGGGAAAGCCCGGGAAAGCGCGCGAGGCAGGTCAGCCCTTGCCCCTCCTCCACTCTCCCAGTCTGTAATCCCTGCTCCCCTCCCCCCTCCACCCCCCTCCGCCTCCCCCCCTCTCACCCCCTGGCGCTCGCTTCGGGAGGCATGGGGCCCCCATGACACTGAGTCGGGCTGACAAGACGAAGCCGGGGGCTCCGATATCATGACACTCCAGCTTTTCTATGCGTCTGACCTCCAGACACGAGAGGCACACCCTCCTGGGGGCCTGCGAGGGGGACTCCCATCCCCACCCTCCCTCACTTCCTCCCTCCCTCCCTCCCTCCCTCCCTCCCCCTCCCTCCCCCCACTCCCCCCACTCCCTCCCTCACCCTCCCCATGCCCGCCCTCTCGTTTCTGTCCTTCCCTCCCCCCTCCCAACCCCTCCTCCCCCCTCCCTCCAGGCCCCCCCTTGGCGTGCCTGTTGCTGGACCAGCTTCGAGTGCGCCTCCTGGTTGTCCTTCGCCTCCTTTGCCTGCCGCGCTCGACGTTTCGACGAAGGCCGGCCCGGGCCGGCGGCCCGTAGGAGGCTGCGGATCAGCACAGCGACGAGAGAGCATTCCACAAGAATCGGCAACACGCAAGAGCCTGTTTTTGTATTATCCGCGATAACGGGCGTGATCGGGGGGGAGGGGGGTGGTTGGCCCCCACCGATCACATCACGGCGGGTTTCGGCCTCCTGGAGCCTGTTTCGAGCCCCCCGTGCCCTCGGGAGGAGAAAGGTAAGAAAAAGGGAGAGGGAGCAGAGGAGGAAGAGGGGATTGAGGAGGAAAGGAAGGAGCAGCAGCAGAAGCACGAGCAGGAGGAACAGGGAGGGCGGGCGAGGAAGAGGAGAGACGATCTGCAGCCAAAGGTCACCCATTGCCCAGGGTCGCTCTTGAAGAGCGGCCCTGGGCAAGGGTGACCCTCCGTGCGCGGCTTTGGGGGACCGCGGGGAGGGCGCGCAGGCCAGTGCTGGGGGGGAGGCCTGTGAGCCCGCACCAGAGGTGCGCCCCAGCGGAAAGTCACTCCTGCGGATAGCCGCAAGAAGTCGGGCCGCCATCTGGCGAATCCCGCCAGCCCTCGAGGCTCAGGCGTACCACGAACTTGCGTCTTCTCTCTGCTAAAATCCATCCTTCCCCTGTTCGGGGGAGGGACTGACCCCTCCCCATGCCCCCTTCTGGGCCTGGAAGGGGGGGGCGATGTGTCAGAAGGTGCTTTTTGGTCCAAGATGGCGCCAAGAGGGCCTTCGCGAGTCCAAGATGGTCTTCAAGATGGGTCAAGGTACCTCAAGGTGGCTGAAGATAGCCTCCGACGCACATCCAAGACGGCCCTAGACAGGCCCAA
This sequence comes from Prorocentrum cordatum, assembly GCA_963575745.1. Classification (NCBI taxonomy): domain Eukaryota; class Dinophyceae; order Prorocentrales; family Prorocentraceae; genus Prorocentrum; species Prorocentrum cordatum. Next base: position 117,958 of record CAUYUJ010019416.1, read on the forward strand.
GAGGGACCCCAGAGGGCCCTAAGAGGGCCCCAAGAGCGCTCCAACAGCGGCCCAAGAGGCCATCCCAGCAGCCATTTTTGAGCCGCCGATGGGGCGGACCCGAACCGATAAACACCCCTCTGCATGAGCCATGGGGCTCACGAGACCTCTCAGACCACTCCAATCAGCCCCAAGGGGGCCTCAAGAGCTCCAAAACGAGCCCCCAGAGGGCCCCGAGAGTGCCCCAGAGGCCCCACGGGGACCCCAAGAGAGCCCCTAAGATGGCCTGAGCCGTCCTTCCAGAACCTCTCACAACAACACATCTCCAAAGCCCGACTTCTCATCCTCCTTATCATCGTCCGTTCCTTCCCTCCTCCTTTCCTGCCTGCTCCCTCCTCCTCCTCCTCCTCCTCCTCCTCATAATCATCAGCAGCATCAGCCCCAGCATGAACATCATCATCGGCATCATCAACATCATCATCACCACCATCGCCATCGTCGTCATCATCATCACCATCATCATCAGCAGCATCAGCATCATCGTCACCATCGTGCGAATCTTCATCGTCATCGCCGTCATCGTCAACATCACGACCATGATCACCACCAGCATCACCAGCATCATCATGCTCATCATTAGCATAATCATCCTCATCAGCATCACCATCATCACCATAACCAACAGCATCATCATCACCATCACCATCACCACCACCATCATCATCACCACCATCACCATCAACGCCATCATCACCATCAACACAATCAACATCATCATCTCCATCATCATTACCAACATCGTCATCAGTACCATCATAATAAACATCATCATCATCATCACCATAACAAACATCATCATCATCAGCATCACCATCAGCATCATCAGCATCATCATGACCATCATCATCATCAGCATCATCATCACCATTAGCATCATCACCATCACCAGCACCATCACCATCACCATCACCATCACGAACGGCATCGACATCCGCATCAACACCATGAACATCATCATCACCACCATCGTCATCGCACCGCTCATCATCATCATCAGCATCATCACCATCATCATCAACACAATCGCAATCGTCATCATCATCGTCACCATCGTCATCGCCATCGGCATCACCATCATCATCACGATCACCACCATCATCATCAGCACCATCACCATCAGCATCAGCATGCTCATCCTCATCATTATCATCCTCATCATCCTCATCAGCATTACCATGATCACCGTAATCAACATTACCATCATCACCACCATCACCACCACTATCATCATCGTCACCACCATCATCATCAGCATCACCCTCATCATCACCATCAGCATCATCATCAGGATCATCAGCAACATCACCAGGCCAACCATCACCATCAGCATCGACATCACAATCATCATCCCCACCATCATCATCAACCTCATCATCACCATCACCAGCACCATTACCATCACCATCGCCATCATCATCACCACCATCACCATCACCATCACCGTAATCACCATCATCATCAGCAACAACATCATCATCATCATCATCATCATCACCAGTATCAATACCATCATCATGCCGCATTCCTCCTACTTATGTTTTACCCTCCGCCTCCTCCTCATTACCATTACCATCACCATCACCACCACCATCGCCATCATCGCCAGCACCACCGTCATCACCATCATCACCGCCGTCATCATCATCACCATCATCACCATCACCACCGTCATCATCATCGCCATCATCAGTATCAGCACCATCATCATGACTGTCATCATTATTGCCATCACCCTCATCATCACCATTACCGTCATCATCACCATCAGCAGCATAATCAACATCATCAGTATCAGTAGCATCATCACCATCAACATCACCAGCAGCAGCAGCAGCAACAGTATCATCGCCATCACCATCAGCATCACCCGCACCCGCATCATCAGCATCATGCCACATTCTTCCTCCTCCTCCTGTTCTTCCAGCCTACTCCTCCTCCTCCTCCTCCTCTTTCTCCTGTTCGTCTCTCCTTGTCGTCCTCCGTTTCCATCTCCACCTCCTCTTCCTCCTACTGGTCCTCCTACCCCCTAAGATGGTCCCAGGAGGTCTAGCATGGCTCAAGATAGCCTCCGACGCAAGATGAACCAGGATAGCTGAGCATGGCTCAGGGTCGCCTCCAACTGCCTCTAGCCGAACATGGCTAAACATTGCCTCCAAGAGGCCTCCAGAAAGCCTCCGATCGTGTCTGGATGGGCTGGTGGGTATACTTTTCGTCCGCGGGCGCACGAAAACGAATCGAATGCCCAGCATGCTAAGGTGGGCCGCACTCCGCGCCTAAGTGAAAAAAACAAAGAGGCGAGCGGCACCCAGCGGGCGGAAAAGGAAGTACAGCAATACCGCCCGGCCCGCGAAGCTGCCGCAAGAAGAGCGTGCCGAAGACGAAGACCACGAAGACCAAGGGCGGAACCACCCTTGCCGAGCGAGAAGAACTTGAAGCAGCCTCGAGAGCACCAGGCGGGGTGGTGGACGCAGCCAAAATCGCGCAGCAGAGCCGAAACGCCGCGGAAAAGGTGGCACACCTTGCTTTACGGGTAGAAATTCACCTTGCGAGAGCACAAGAGTGGGGACGCAGCCAAAATGGCGCGGGAAAAGGCCCCTCGGCGGCCAAGGTGTGCGGGTAGCGGTGCCGCTCGGCCATGGGCACCCCAAGCCTGTGAAGGTCGGGGAAGACGCGGTCGACGCAACCCCAAGGTAGACAGGAAACTGTCGTACGTGTAGGACCGCAGGCCACATCTGACCAGCGTCGGCAAGTCATCCGAGTAGACGCGAGCGGCGCATACCCGAGGGTGGGGGACAAAGACAAACCTTGTCGTACGGGTAGGACAACAGGTCAACCGTCACGACCAGCGCCGTGCACCCCGCGCGCACGAAACTGGAAACTGAAGATGACCGGCACGAGAGGACCGTGCAAGTGAGCGCCGCCCATCAGGTATCCCGAAGGTGGAGCGGCGGGTGGCCATGCGGAAGCCAGCGCCCGCAAGTGCATGCCAGGGGACCGTGGCGCCTTGGGTGAAGGGGGCCGCTGGCACGGATGATCCAACCGACATGAAGGCTTGCGGCCATCACGTGGTGGGGCGGACGGAAACAAAGCCCCAAGGGAGCTGGTGCCGCACCAGCCGGACCATATCCATAGGAGATTCATACGAGGCAGCTGATCGCTGCAAACACTCGGGAAGCCTCGGCAGATGAATACCCAAGGTGACTAGGAAGCTAACAACTTCGACGGAATGGATGACCTCGGCAGAGGTATACCCAAGATAGAGCTGGCAGCTGATCGCTGAAGAAACACAGTGGACCTCGGTAGAGGTATACCCAAGGTAAAGCCCCGTCGCCGCGGGCGAACATGGAGGATGTGACGGCAGGAGGACCCCAGGGAGGAGGAGAAAGGGGAGGGGAAGGCAGCTGATCGCTGCAAACACTGGAATAGAAGCCCACCCAATGCGGGGTGCGAAGAGAAGGTGCGGTGGTAATGGTGGAAAAAGCTACAAACGGTGTCTCTTGTCGGTAGCAAGTGCGTCCCAGCCGTGGCTGCGCTTGCCCTGCTTGCCACTTTGTACCACGGAGGCATCGCGGTCTAGCCCTTTTGCCTGGGCGCCCAGCGTTGCTCCAGTCGTCCGTCGCCTAGTCCTGGCGCGTGCGGTCGAAATTGGTGTACAATCTGTGCTGGTGGCTGAGAGAATGGGCGTCGTAGCCGTTCTGTCCCCAGGCAGCCAGGAATTCGTCGCAAATGGCTTGGGATTGAATGTGTGGTTCCTTTGGGACGAGACCGGGACGAGTTGGTGTGCAGTCGGTCCAACTGTGCCAGAACTTGAGTTGAATGTGGCACCGAACTCGGATTGCATCCTTCTGATGAAGTCAGAGCTGCTTTCGGCCGCACCTTGTGCCTCCACCAGGTGCGTGGCCGTCTTATACATCTGGTTGCCGTCGTGGGTGCGGCAGTCGGGTGGCGTGAGGGGGTTGGCGGCCTCATCGCGCCAGACTCCTCGTACCCACATGCCAGCAGCTTGGCTGCTAGGGACCGTGCGTGCTGCGTGGCCCTGTCCCTGGGGCCCATAGTCCCACGGTTTGTAGCGTGACCAGCTGGATCCGTACGCGTGCCCGTCATCATGGGCATTCCAGCTGGAACCATAGCTGGTCCACCTGCTGCTGTTGGGACTCCACGCGCGGTCCGCGTGCCGCTTGGCCTGATCGTCTGGTGGGGAATACTTTTCGGTCGCGGCCGCCAGCGAAGAGGCAGGCGGCGGGCAGGGTGTCCGGGCCAACGGGCAAGCCTAATTAGCTACAGAGGCGCACTAGCCGGCCGGCCCACTCACAAAGCAGCCGCGAGGCAGTGGGGGAGCTGACGGCGGGGGGCATCCTGGGAAGCTCGGGCACATGCAGTGGACAAAATGTCGAGGAATTCGATGCCTGGCGTGAGGCACGACCCACACAATGACAAGACGTGTACCTGAGCAACCGTGTCCGTCATTCTGAATGGGGGCATGCGCGAGGCCCGAGGAGCGAGT
>CAUYUJ010019416.1:125000-130000 GCA_963575745.1 Prorocentrum cordatum
CGTGCACCTTCGCGCCCCCCCGGGGGGCCCCTGGCGGGCCCCTGTCCTGCGGCCCTCGACCCCCGCCAGCTGCCGCCCCCAACGCGCAGCGCCCGCCAACTTCCGCCCGGGCCCTTCGCCACCTCCCGCCGGGGCCCGCCGCGTGGCCCACCGCCGGCCCTCACCACCGACCGCCCGTGACATCTGCGGGCGCTCCACCAGGGGCGAAGGCCTTCCACCTCCTCCTCCTCCTCTTCTTCCTCCTCCGCCTCCTCCTCCTCCTCCTCCTCCTCCACTTCTTCCTCCTCCTCCTCCTCCTTGTCCTCCTCCTCCTCCTCCTCCTCCTCCTCCTCCTCCTCCTCCTCCTTTTTTTCGGCTCCTCCTCCTCCTCCTCCTCCTTCTCCTCCTCCTCCTCCTCCTTCTCCTCCTCCTCCTCCTCCTCCTCCTCCTCCTCCTCCTCCTCCCTCCTCCTCCTCCACCTCCTCCTCCGACGACGGCGGCGGCGACGACGGACGACGAGGGCAGGCCGCTACGACACCCCTCGGCGGCGGGGCCCGGTGAGCCTGCGCCCGCTCCTGCGCGACCGCCTGCTGCGCCTTCAGCGCCGCACGCTGGTTCTCCAGCTCGGCGTAGAGCTTTTCGGCGGCGGGGCGGGCGTAGCATGGGACGCACAGAGACATACTAATACTATATGTCTGCACTGGAGGCGCGCGTCCGACTCGAACACATAGTACACCCATCCTGTAGTGCATCGTTTCCCGAGCGAAGTGGCCAGAAAACGCCCGCCAGGACGCATATACTATCAGATTTCGCGGTGCGGGCGTCGCCCATGGTGGGGTGGGGGGGGGGGGGGGGGGGGCGACGCACAAATAGTATGAGAGTATGTTGGGGGGACGCCGAGTGGCGGCCACATGCGAACCCTACCTCACCGCCCCACGACTTCGAAGGGGTGGGGTTCACTTCGCTTGGGAGGAGGAGGAGGAGGAGGAGGAGGAGGAGGAGGAGGAGGAGGAGGAGGAGGAGGTGGTGGTGGTGGCGCTCCACAAGAGTCCGAAGCGGGTCGAACTAGGGAGGATGGGAGCTGATGCCCCCCTCAAATCTGCAGCTCGGCACCTCACGCACGAGGGGCACTAGCGGCGGCCCCGTGCATGCACGGGGGTAGCCAGTGCACAGCCCGTGCCGAAGCGGCTCCTTCCTGCACCAGGGAGGCGAGACGAAAAACTTAAACCCACGGTCCAGCAGCAAGCAGCAACGACGCGGAAGAAGGGCGAGCGAGCGGGCGCGCGACCAAGGCACCACCACCCACCCCCCGAGGGAGGTGAGCGCTGGCGCCGAGGGAGCGCCCCCGAGGGGGGAGGAGAGCCCGAGGGCCGAAGGAGCGGGACGGGCGAGAAAGCGAGAGAGACGACCAGACACGACGAGGAAGCAGGAGGGGACCGATTACTCGCTCAGACAATCAATCTAGACTCGATTTCTAATTCAGAACGCACGCTAACACAGAACCCGAATTCAAAGGCCCAGAAAAAAAGTTCGCTGCTCCAAAAAAATTAGGTGGAGTGGAGAAAAGAGGGACGGCGGCAGCAGCACACGGTGCCTTCAGCAGGCAGGCTCAGGTCACGAGGCGCACAATGGAGGTGCCCTCCCCGCCGAAACCGCTCCACTCGCGGTAATCAGTCAAGGAGGGCGGCACACCTATGATCCACTCAAGGTCCCTGAACCTCATGTGGCAATCATCGTCGACGGGCGTCGCACCTATGCTCCGCACGCGGTCGCTGAACCACTCGTGGCAATCATCGATGACAGGCACCGCACCTATGATCCACTCGGGGTCCCTGAACCACTCGTGGCAACTGCCGATCACCAGCTAGCGGCTAACCTCCAGCACCTTCTGGCCCTCCAGCTCCAAGTGCCCGGGCGGCCTCGGCCCAGAGAATGCCGCACGCTTCTCCACCGACTCGATGGCGCTCACGAGGATCTTCTCAAACTTCTCATCCTTCATTCCGATGATGAGCCGCTTCTTCTTGCTGTCGTACATTTTCTCGGTGCGGAAGAGGCCCACGATGTGCTGTGCCTCCTTCGACCCTGGCTTGAACTTGTCCAGGTACCCCTTCAGCGGAGCCTTGAACCCTTCCTCGCAAGTCTCCAACATGGTGATGATCGCAGCCGTCAACAGGAAGGAGTCTGGCGCCCCCAACCCATGTCCAGCCTTCCCCTTGACCCGCGGCAGGTACTCCTCGGCATGGGCCTTGGCCATGGCCCTCATGATGGGAGCCTCCACTAGCATCTCGATCTCTACCGTGCACGCTGCGGCCAGCAGCCTGGCCTCATGATTGGCAATCACACCCAGCTTGAGCGCCAAGTCGATCTTTTGCTTGTCCTCCGTGCATTCAATCTGGCGGTACTTCACAGAGCGACCCTGTGGCTCAGCTGCAGCGTCGCCAGGCCCTGCACGCGCGAACTGTTCCTTCCACATTCGGCCGAACAGCGCCGCACCTCGGGCGATTGGCAACGCACAGCCTGGTGCGTCCAAGGCCGCGACCGAAACACTCGAGCCAGACATCAACGAATTCGCACGCACCCCGCACCTCTGAGGCACGGTCATCAAAGTAGATGTGTTAGCATATGCGCTCTCGCCACTTCGTACGTGGCGAACTCCTCACTACACAGTTCACGCCAGTAAAGGGGGTCGACAACATGTTGATGCACCGTGACTGACCCCCTCGACCTCGGACATTGTCCTCGCTTAGTGGCTTGATCCAAGTGTTCCGATGCATATCGTTTTGTCGTATAAAAGTTGTTGCACAGGATGCATTTGTTTGATATAGTAAGTATGTTTGCCAGCTGCTTTTTCCCGCGTCCTTCTGCTTTTGAGTTAGACTGATGCAGCAGTAGCTGGCGACGCGTGTCGAAGCCCAGACCACGGCCTTCAATATCGCACACGTATGGTGCGGGAGCGGGCGGCTCGGGCAATTCTGGCTGCAGTGCCGCCGGATCTGGCTCTCCGTCTCCCTCCCGTGGTACCTCCTGCTCAGCTCCTCCAGCCTCTCCCGCTGCTGGCTGTTCTCCTCCACCTCCTCCTCTGTTCCCCCCAACCTCCACCTCCTCCATCAGCCTCCCCGAGATCTCAGCATAGACTCTAGGTCCACCCGCCACCCTCTTCAACTTCTCCACCGACACCTTCAGTACTGCCTCCCGCACTTCAGCGTCGCAAAAAAAAAGCAACTGGGCGTTCCACGAGCGCGGGCAGGATGTCTGGCATCTGTAAGAACTCAACGCAGGCAGAGGGATCAAGCAGCAGCTGGTTCCACCACGGCTGCGCCGAGCTCCCTCCAGGAGCCCTTGCCGAAAAGCCCATCTCGTCGCACATGTTGTGCTGGTCCCAAGCAGCGTAGCCGAACAGAGTGGCGATGAGCAAGACATGTCTCTCAGGGTTCCGAATGATTTCTTGCCACCAGCTGATCCTCTGCGCCCGCAGCAGGCTGAAGGGCGTGCGAATTCGCAGAAGCTCTCGAACCTTAGAAATGGGCAAGGCGGCGTGGCGTTTGGCCCTCAGCTCCGTCGCTTCAACCTTGAGACACCCTTTGCCCTGGAAAGCCTTTCTAGCTAGTTTCGCCTGCGCGCCCTCAATCTTCTGAAGCTCCGCCTCAGGAAGGGGGTACGCGATCACCTCCGATAAGAGCGAGGCGTCGATCATGCTCTTGAAAATGACTCCCCTCCACCTTTCATTCGTGACCTCGCCCCAGAAACTCCCCAGAACAGCGAACGCTTGCTCTGCGTGCTTGACCCGATACTCCACCTCTGGTTTCGATCTCCCTTGGAAATGCAGCTGGCCTCCCAGATACCTCGCCACTCTCTGAACCCCCCCCCTTCATTACGTACTTGTCCCTGTACAGTCTCCGCATCCCATACTGTATGCCCCTCCCCTCCAACTGCACCAATGACACCTGTTTGTCCCCGTTCAGCGCTACACCCTCCTCCCATAGCTCCGCATCAAGGTGCATGAACTGGGCATTCGTGCGCAACCTGCAGTGAGCTGCATCGTCCACGGCCGACGCGCGAGCGATGTCGTCGGAGAAGCTGGAAACAGAAATGTCGAAAAAAACTCCCGCGACAGGGCGTTGAGGCGCTGCCTGGCTTCAGCCTCTGTTGCGAGACAGTGCCTAAGCCACTTGATCTGCACATAGATTCCGCTGGCGTCAGAATCTCGAAACCTATCGATCGCGGTGTTGTAGGGCCCCAGGAACCATATGCATGCGACGGTGTCCCCAGGGTGAGTGCCTTGCCCGATGCTCACCTGGAGGTCCCCATCCACGCACTCAATCATCACCTGTGCGTAGTCCAGCCTCTGCTCCAGCAACACAGCTCCGAACTCGTCGCAGTGTGCGCGCACATACGCTTTCAGTCTATCATGATGGATACTGTGGAATGCATTCGCTGCGTCGTACAACGTTGTGACCCTACCTATCTTAGAGCCGTGCAGCCTAGCAGCGCAAGCGTTCTGCACTAGGATCGCCTCCTCCCGCCGCCTCCCCCGAAGATAACCGAATGTGCATGGCCGATCGGCCTGCTCAGTCAATGCTGGGTACGAGCGCCAGAGCTGAGCGTAGTAGGCTTTTCCGAGTGCGTCGAGCGAATGCACAAGCCTCTGGCCCTTGCATTCGCTTTTTCCATTGAGCTTATCGAGAGAAAAAGCGTGGCTTCGATGCCACTGCAACGGAGTTTCAGAATGCATCCTAATGGCCGTGCAAATCCACGCAATGCATTTGGTGATACATGGAAAATACCAGTCATCTACATTTTCATATTTCTCCAGGACCACGCCTCGCGAATACTTATATTCATTGGGGTTCGTCATCAGCCTCCACACGCCTGCGGGAAAACTCCAGGCAGGCGGCGTCCGCCTCAGGCGGGCGGACAACAGCTGCCTTCGCAAGCTTTCAAAATCATCATTCGCTCTGGCAAGCGCGTCGGGCGTGAGCGATGTGCACTCAGGCCGTGCAGCCCTTCGTGCCTGCTCCTCG
>CAUYUJ010019416.1:135000-145000 GCA_963575745.1 Prorocentrum cordatum
TCGGAGTTGCGAGCATATCTCTGGCGAAGCGGATTAGACTACTTTCCGTTATCTCCTCTTCCTCCTTCCCTTTTTCCTTTCCTTTCCTCCTCCTCCTCCTCCTCCCCCTCCTCCTCCTCCTCCTCCTCCTCCTGTTCCTCCTCCTCTTCCTCTCCCCCCTCTCCGCTTCTTTTTTTGTCCATTCTCCCCGTCCCTGGCGGCACGGCGCGGCGCCGCTCGGCCTCTCTGCGAGTCAAGCGGCAAAGGGTGAGAGAACCCCCCGAATTAGGAACGGTTTTTCCCAAGCCGCCAAGGGGGCCCGAAGGTAGTGCAAGAGGCGGCGCAGGTTTTGAAATCCCCCAGGGGCTCCTCGGATTCGGCCGGCCCTCTCCGGTAAGGTAGGCAATGGCACCGCGTCCAGGTGCTCAATCCCCCGTATCCCCCTCCCCTCGTCTTCGTTCCCTCCTCCATGTCCCCCTCCCCCTCGTCCTCGCCCCCCTTTTCCCCCTCATCCTCCTCCCCCCTCCCCCTCCTTCTCCTCCCTTGATGCCCCCGCGTGGTTTTCGGGCCATGACTCGGGCCTCTGGGGGCCGTTCGCGACGTTTCCGGCGCCCCCAAAACGCTTCCGGCGAGTCGCAGATACTGAAGGAAATCCCCAGGCCGGAAAACCCCCCAGAACGAACAATCCGAAAACCTTGATCCTCCATTCTCGGTTCCTCTCTCTCGGAGGAGGAGGGAGGAGGGGTGAAGGACGAGGGGAGAGACAATGAAAATTAGTACGGCGACGACGACGACGACGACGACGACGACGACGACGACGACGACGACGGAGGAGGAGGAGAGGTAGAGGAGGAAGAGAATGAGGAAGAGGAGGGGGAGCTCTTGGGTCCTTCGGTGGTTTGAACGAAAAATGGCCTCGCTGCGCCATTTGATACGACAACGACGACGACGAAGAAGGCGACGACAAAGAAAAGGGATAATGAGAGGGGGAGACCGCTGCGTTGGGATCTCGTGGTGCGCCACTCGGGGCCCTCTGGGAGGCAGTTTTGAAACCTCTTGGGGGTGTTTTGGGGTTCTTGGGATCTTTTTGGGGCCTCTTGGGGGCCTCTTGGGGGCTCCTTGGGGCCTATTGGGAGCCTCTTGGGGCCTCATGGGGCTCTCGCCGGGCCTCTTGGGGCCCTCTCGCGGCGGAAAATTTAGTTTTTGAATATTTAAGCGCCCTCTTGGGTCTCTCTTGGGGCCGTCTTGGTGCTCTCTTGGGCCGTCTTGGGCGCCTCTTGGGCGGTCTCGGAACCCTCCTGGACCGTGTTGGGGCCTTCTTGGGGGCCTCTTGGGCAGTACTGGGGCGATATAGGGAGCCTCTTGGGCCATTGTGGAGCGTCGGGAAGCGGGAAAAGCGAGAAGGCCAAAAACATCGAACAACACACAGGAAAATCAACAATTGTAGCCTCTCGGGGCTCTCTTGGGAGGCCTCTTGGGGGTCTCTGGGGGCGGTTTGGACGCGTCTTGGGCAATCTTGGGCCCAGATTGGGCGTCTTGGGCCGATCTTTGGGTGTCTCGGGGCCCTCTTTGGCCGTCGTGATTTTTTTTCGCGTCGCATTCGCAGGACAGACACGGAGCACTCTGCAGGAACGCTCCAAAGGCTCGGGGAGGCCGAAATTCGTTTTTTGGGGGGGGGGCACCGTGTGCCGCTTTTCCGGGTCCCCGGCCCTGTAAAAATATATAAATAGGAATAGAGAGAGAGAGAGAGAGAGAGAGAGAGAGAGAGAGAGAGAGAGCGAGAGAGAGAGAGGGAGAAGGAAGGATATAACAACAACACCAACAACAACAACAACAACACCACCAACACCAACACCAACACCAACACCAACACCACCAACAACAACAACAACAACTACAATCATTATAAATCTGTTCGCTCTGACTTGCCCGTGTGTCATTCAAAACGAGTTCCCCACACCCTCGATACCCGCCCTTCTCTGTCTTCGATCACACCCCCTTGGGGGGAGTATTTCTCTTTGCGGGGGGCGGCGGGCTTAGACAGGCGGGCAAACCTGGACGGGCGGACAATCCTTCGTGGGCGTACATGTGCCCGCCATTGGAATTGGCGTGGGCCCTGCAAAAAAAGGAGGGGGAGAACGAGGGAGAGCGGGAGGAAGGGAGGGGGAGGGACGAAGGAAGAGGGAAAACGCCAGGAGAGAAGGAGCGAAAAGGGGGGCGGTTGATTCGAGGCAGATAGAAAGCGAGAGAGAGAGAGAGAGAGAAAACAAAATAAACAAAAAATCAAACAAACAACAAAGACATATAAGAGAGGTAGAGACAGAGAGGGGAGAGAGAGAGAGAGAGAGAGAGAGAGAGAGAAAGAGAGAGAGAGGGAGAGAGAACGAGAGGGAGGAGGCAGGGAGAGGAGGGAGAGGGAGTAGGGCAGAGAGAGGCATAAGGATGAGGGAAGAGAGGAGGGAGAGAGAAGGGAGGAGAGAAGGGAGGAGGGAGAGGGAGAAGGAGCAGGAAGGTAAGAGCGTGAACGTTCGAGGAAGTCCTAGGCGAAAGCGCCGTTCCTGAAGGAAGTCTCGGGCGGGAGCCCACGACGGGCGGGCGATCCCCTGACGGGCGGGTCGGGCGGGTGGTCCATTCAAGCGGGATGCCTGAGTATGGCGAGAGCACGATTCCTAAGCAAATTGTGACGGCGTCCTTGGCGCAGCGTGTTTTCTGAGCGTCGAGAGCGCGATTTCTTAATACATTGTATGGAAGTCTCAGGCGGGAGCGCAATTCCTGAATAAAATGTGAAGGGCTCTCTGGCGGGAGCGGAGGTCTTGATTAAATTGCGAGGAAGTCTTGGCTCAATTGCGAGGGAGTCTCAAGCGGGAGCGCAATTCCTGAGTAAATTGTGAGGAAGTCTCAGATGGGAGCGGGGGTCCTGACTGAATTGCGAGGAAGTCACAGGCGGGAGCACCGATCCTGAGTACATTGTGAAGAGTTCTCAAGCGGGAGCGGGGGTCCTGAGTAAATTTGGAGGAAGTCTCAAGCGGGAGCCGTTGTTGTTGTAATCAGGGGGGGGCATGGGCGCAGTTTGAGCATCAAGACTTTTCCTGTCAAAAAACAAGGTGCTAGCGTCGAGGGGCACACTTTGATACAGAAAAACAGTATGCACGGGTGAGGGGGGATCAACAGTAATTATTCTTCAGAAGTGAGAGTTCAAAAACAACAACAATAACAACAACAACACCAACAACAATAACAACAACAGAAACAACAAAAACAGCAACAGCAACAAAAACAACGAACGACAACGACAACGACAACGACAACGACGACGACAACGACAACGACAACAACACCAACAACCACCACAACCACCACCAACAACAACAACAATCAATTTAAGTATGTTCGCTCCTATCTGCTCACGTGCCAAGCAATACGTGTATCCCAAACCCTCGGTACCCGCCTTCGTCGTCTTCGATCGTACCCCATTGGGGGTATATCTTCCTTACCTGCCACGTGCATTTAGTGCAGCTCCTAAAACAAGGGAAGAGAAGACGGGTGGAAGGGGGAGGGAGAAGAATCTAGCAGGAGAGGAGTAAGGAACAGAAAACAAGTGGTACAACCAGACGGGGAGCCGCTGTTGTTGTAAACCTGGGGCCGACAACCCAATTTGGTGACCCCTCGCTTTCCATTGTAAAAAAACAGGGTGCGAGCCCCGGGAACGGCTCTTTAAGTGAAACATACAATGGTTACCGGAGGGGGGATCAGCAATTCTTCTTTAGAAACGAGACCACAGCAACAATAACAACAGCAGCAACAACAACAATCATATATCGACTATTCGCTCCTGCCTGTTCGCGTGCCACTCAACACGTATACCCCAGAACCTCGATACCCGCCCTCTACGTCTTCGATCGCAACCCCCTTGGGGGTACATATCTTTCTTACCTGCAACGTGTACTTCGTGCAGCCCCGAAGGCAGGGGAAAATAGGACGGATGGAAGGAAGGGACAAGGCGCAGGCGGGTTGCTGAAGCGTGCGTCCTGCATGAATCGCGAGGAAGCCTCGAGCGATAGAGCGATTCCCAGATAAATCATGAGGACATCCACAGCGATATCGTGATTCCTGAATGTCGCGGCGTCTGGGGAAATTGCGAGGAGGACCCACGCGAGAGCGCGATTCCGGTGTAAATTGTGAGGAAGTCCCGCGAGAGAGCACGATTTGGAAATACATGGTGAGGAAGTCTCATGCTGGAGCCGCTGTTGTTGTAAACCAGACCCCACCAACACAGTTTGGTGACCTCACTTCCCCTGGTAAACAAAGAAGGCTCGAACCCCGGGAGAAGCTCATTCATTCAAAAAACACTGCTTACTGGAGGGGACCAACAACAACATCAGCAACAACAGAAGCACCACCACCCCCACCAATAACAACAACAACAAGAACACCAACAACACCAACAACAACAACAACAAGACCACCACCAACAACAACCGCAACAACAACAATCATCTTACCCTCATGCGCGATGCTTCAACAGGAAGCATGCGACCATCATGATAACTATCCCCATCATGGTGGATCATTGTTCCATATCGGAGACCCTTATTCCCATTCCAGGATATCCCGCCCAATGAGGTCTTGCAAACACCTCCTCCGAGGAATTTCTACATATCCCACCTCGAAAGCACATGCCAGCGCCTTGCTGCGCCGATGCGAGACCGCCAGTGGAGCCCCAGCCAAGGGTAAAGCACAAGGGAGTATCGAGCGACAGGATTGCCTTGGTGGGGATAGGGGTTGTCGGCGGCGAGACAAGGACCTGGGCCTGAATAGAAAGGAAGAAAGTCTCGAGCAGGGCCGCTGTTGTTGCTGGGAGCGGCGCCAATTCTGAAGAGAGTAGGGAATCTCGCGTAAAACGGGAGGACGTCTCGGGCGGGAGCGATGGTTTTGTCGGGACGGCGATTTTCGGCGGCGAGGAGGAGCACCGCCTTGAGGTAAAAAGGGAGGAAGCCTCGAGCAGGAGCAGTGGTTTTGTCGGGACGGGGGCTGTCGACGGCGAGGAACAGCACCGTCCTGAGGAAAAAAAGAAGAAGGCTCGAGCGGGAGCGTTGTTCTTGCTGGGAGCGGCGCCAATTCAAAAGAGAGTAGGGCGCCGGTCCAAGATATAACGGGAGGAAGTCTCGGGCGGGAGCACTGGATTTGTTGGGACGGCGGCTTTCGGCGGCGAGGAGGAGCACCGCCTTGAGTAAATAAGGGAGGGTGTCTCGATCGGGAGCGTTGTTGTTGTTGTTGTTGTGGTTGAACTCTCATTCTTAAAGAATTACTATTGTTGATTCCCCCCACCGGTGCAAATTTATTTTTTCAATTGAAGTGCCCCCCCAGGGGCTCGCACCTTGTTTTTTGTCAAAGAAAATCTTCCTGCTCAAACTGGCCCCCTGGCCCCCGGGTTACAACAACAACGGCTCCCGCCTGAGACTTCCTTACAATTTAGCCAGGACCCCCGCTCCCGCCCGAGACGTCCTCGCATTTTATTCAAGAATCGCGCTCTCGCTTGGGCTTTCGCTGGAGACTCGCTTGCAATTTACTCAAGATTAGCGCCCTTGCGTTGGAACGTCTTGCAATTTACTCCAGCGCCGCGCTCCCGACACCCAGGCCCCCAGGAATCGCGCTCACGCTTCGGACTCCTTCACAGATTACCTAGGAATCTGGATCTCGCTGCCCTTCGTGGCCCCGTTGCAGCCCTTCGTGGCCCCCTCGCTTTGTTTCGTGGTCCCGTTGCAGCCCTTCGTGGCCCCCTCGCTTTGTTTCGTGGCCCCGTTGCAGCCCCTCGTGGCCTCCTCGTTGCCCTTCGCGGCCCCGTTGCAGCCCTTCGTGGCGCCCTCGCTGCCCTTCGTGGCCCTGTTGCAGCAGCAGCCCTTCGTGGCCCCTTCGCTGCCCTTCGTGGCCCCGTTGCAGCCCTTCGTGTCCCCGTTGCAGCAGCAGCCCTTCGTGGCCCCCTCGCTGCCCTTCGTGGCCCCGTTGCAGCCCTTCGTGGCCCCCTCGCTTTGTTTCGTGGCCCCATATATGTATGCCCTTCGCGGCCCCCGCTCGTTCGCGCGCGTGGTGGCCCCATATGCATGCCCTTCGTGGCCCCGCCGTCGCCCTTCGCGGCCCCCTCGCTGCCCTTCGTGTCCCCGTTGCTGCCCTCGGCGGCCCCGTCCGTACCCTCCGCGGCCCAACATACCCATGCCCTTCGTGGCCCCCGCTCGTTCGCGCCAGGTGTGGCCCCATGTGCATGCCCTTCGTGGCCCCGCTGTCGCCGTTTGTGGCCCCCTCATTGTCCTACGTGGCCCAGGTGCTACCCTCAGTGGCCCCATTGTTGCCTTCTGTGGCCCCACATTATCTGCCCTTCGTGGCCCACGCTCGTTCGCGCTCTGCGTGGCCCCATGCGCATTCTCTTCGTGTCCCCGCTGTCGCTCTTCGTGGCCTACTTCGTGTCCTTCGTGGCTCTGCTGTCGTTCTCTCTCGCTCTCGCTTTCGCTCGTCGTCGTCGTCGCCGTCGCCGTCGTTGCCGTCGTCGTCGACGTCGTCGTCGTCGTCGTCGTGGTCGGTCCCCTGTCCGTCCCTCTTGGGGTCGGGTCGACGGTCCGCGGCCGCCCCGCCGATCAGCGCTGCCGCTGGCCAGGCCGACGGTCCGCGGCCGCCCCGCCGCTTGCCGGGGCCCGGCCTGCAGGGA
The DNA here is from genome assembly GCA_963575745.1 of Prorocentrum cordatum. Taxonomy (NCBI): domain Eukaryota; class Dinophyceae; order Prorocentrales; family Prorocentraceae; genus Prorocentrum; species Prorocentrum cordatum. The sequence continues at coordinate 141,680 of CAUYUJ010019416.1, forward strand.
AGAAAAGTTTACCCCCCAAAAGGGGTTCGGTCGAAGACGAAAAGGGCGGGTATCGAGGGCTTGGGAACTTCGCGTTATTCGACACTCGAGCAGATAAGGGCGAACAGTCTTACAATGATTGGTGTTGTTGTTGTTGCTGCTGTTGTTGTTGTTGTTGTTGTTGTTGTTGTTGTTGTTGTTGTTGCTTGGGGGCTGGTTTTGGCGCCCTCCCAAACCGCTCGAACGTGAGCCTCATGTTCAATGATAATGTAGCCGGCGCCGAGGCGAGAGCGCCAGGGCGTCTGGGGGAGTCCCACAATAAAACTTGATTAGAAATTAACACTCAACAAAAACAGCAGCAGCAGCAGCAACAACACCAACAACAACAGCAACAGCAACAGCAACAACACCAGCACCAACAGCAACAACAACAACAACAGCAACACCACCACCACCACCATCACCAACAACAACAGCAGCAACAACAACGACAATAACAACCGCAGCAACAACAGCATCTGTACGTACATTTATAAATTCAAATGTATATACATATATATATAGATATACAGCACACATGTTTCCAGCGAGAGACCCTATCATATGCGGGTGCGAGAACTGCAAGGCAGGTGGGGCAAAAGAGGGGCAGCTCCCTGTGTGCAGCACGAAACGTGAGAGGTCTGTGCCGAAATTGGTTGTGCGTCGCCGCCATGCGGACCCTGCCGCTGGGGCCTTCGGTGGAACTCCACATTGGGCCACGAAGCGTGAGAGGGGGACTCGAGGGAGGGCAGAGGCAAGGAAATGAGGGGGAGCGGGAGGAGGAAGGAATGACGCGGGGCGCTGTCTCTTCAAACCGAGGGACGCAGGATAGCTGGAAAGAAGACACGAACAGACACGATGAGGAGGATAGTCAGGAGAGGGAGTAGGAGGAGGAGGAGGAGCAGGAGGAGGAAGAGGAGGAGGAGGAGGAAAAGGATGAGGAGGAGGAGGAAGAGGAGGAGGAGGAGGAGAAGGAGGAGGAGGAGCAAGACGACTCAAGCCGCGCTCGGAGGCTCACGGGTGCGCACGGGCCTCCTCGATCTTCTCCTCCTGCTTCCGCTGCTCGTCGTCCAGCCGGTCCTTCTGGAGCTGGGCCTCTCGGGCCCGCGGGGACGGCGAGCGCCCGACGATGCCCAAAGAGAGAGCCCGCTGCGTCGACTGGCTGCTCCCTCTCGCTCGCGCCTCCTCCTCCTCCTCCTCCTCCGCCTCCTCCTCCTCCTGCTCCTCGTACTGCTCGTCCTCCCGCGTGGTGCCATCTTCCTCTACTCCTCTACGCCATCATCTTCCCCTTCCAACTCCTTGTCCTCATCGTCATCCTCCTCCTACTCCCTTCCTCATGCTCCTCCTCCTCCTCCTCCTCCTTTTCCTCCTCGTCCTGGTCCTGGTCCTCGTCCTCGTCCTCCTCCGCCTCCTCCTCCTCCTCTTCCTCCTCCTCCTCCTCCTCTTCTTCCTCCTCCTCTTTCCCTTCCAGCTTCTCCTCATTTCCTCCTTTAGCTCCCCCTCCTCCACCGAAGATCTACCACACGAAAGCAAGGTCGACTCCAGCTTCTGATCAGCACCGCCATCGGCGCTTCAATCCCAACAAAACCCCAAAGGTCAAGACCAGAATGGCAAGGGCCATGGGCCGCCCAGGACCTTCGAGGGCGCAGTCGTTCAGCTCAGGGGTGATCAAGGAAGCTTCAGATCCGCGACTCCAAATAACAATCACGAGGCTGCAGCTGATGGGTCAAACCTGGAGAGAACGCAGGTCGATCCGAGACCGCTGTCTTGCTGCGCAGCTCTGCTGAAGGCCCGGGTCCCCGATCGAGTGGTCTGCCCCCCCCTGCCGGCTCTGGCCTGTCCCGTGCTCTTCGGCCATCAACCGTCGCCATTTCCCCGGCCCTGCTGATCCCTCCTGCCCAGGGCACACGATCAGTGCTGGAAGGCCGTACGGGGACTACTGCCGAGACGCGGGGAGGTTCCAGGATCGAGCGGTTCCCGCCAAGGTTTCGAGAGGCTCGCGGACGGGGCAGAGTTCGCGGATGGGGCAGACTTCGTTGACCATGTGAGGTGGGCGGGGCGCCCTCCAGACTCATACCCTCCTTCTCCAGGAGATGGAGGGCGGGAGGCGGGGAAAGAGGCCATCGCGGAGAGGGAGGACACGGAGGAGCAAGAAAGCCCTCGACCGCACACGTGGCGGCGGAAGCCTCTCCCTTCCTCGTGCTGCTGCGAGGGATCTGCTGTGCCGGCCCAGCAGCGGCGAGGAGGGGCAGGGAGGATGGAGGAAGAAAGAAAAGGGGAAGGCCGACCGTACGCCCTGAGGCGCGTCGGCGCTACATACAGGCTCGGGCGACAACGGCGGCAGGAGCATGGGCGAGCCTTGGGGGCGGGTCCGCATCGCGCGCCTCGGGGCCGCGGCCGGGCCCGCCCTGAGGGCGCGCGATCCCTCGCGGCGGCGAAGATCTTCGTAGTCAGACCCGCACTCCGTGCGGGGATCAATGGCGGAAGGAGGAGGAGGAGGAGGAGGAGGAGGAGGAGGAGGGAGGAGGAGAGGAGGAGGAGGAGGAGGAGGGAGGAGGGAGGAGGAGGAGGAGGAGGAGAGAGGAGGAGAAGGATGGAGAAGGAAGAGGGGAGGAGGAGCCCGACGACGGCGGCCTACGCTCCGCCCAGGTTGCGAGAGGGCCGGCGTGCCCACCAGCCCGGCACCACGGCCCTCGGGCAGAGCCCCGGCGCGAGCCCCCGCGGCGGCGATCCCTCGGCGCGGGAACCACGGCTTTCCGAGCCAAGTCCAACCATGGCGACGCTGCAGCACCCAGCCGACGGAACAACCGATTGGCTGAGACGCCAGAGGCCCGCTCGGGAGCCCCTAGGAGCATGCTCGCCGCCCTCCTGCCTTGCTTCCCGGCCATCTTTCTGCCAGGGCCGCTTGAATCCTGCCCTGCACAGCAGCGGGATGAGGATGAGGATGAGGATGAGAATGGGGAGAAGTAGGGCGGAGGAGGAGGAAGGAGATGAGGAGGATGAGGAAGAAGGAGGTGGAGGAGGAGGAGGGGGAGGAGGTGGAGGAGGAGGGGACCGAACAAGGTAGGAGGGTGAAGAGGAAGATGAGGAAGAGGAGGATGAGGAGGAGCAGGAGGGAGGAAGAGAGAGGAGGAAGAGGAGAGAGAGGAGGAGGAGGGAGGGAGGGAGGGGAGGGAGGGAGGAGGAGAAGGAGAAGGAGGAGGAGGAGGAGAGGAGGAGGAGGAGGAGGAGAGGATAAGGAGAAGGAGTAGGAGTAGGAGGAGAAGGAGGAGAAGGAGGAGAAGGAGGAGCAGGAGCAGCACG
>CAUYUJ010019416.1:147500-212285 GCA_963575745.1 Prorocentrum cordatum
TGGATGGGGCAGGAGGCCTAGGCTGGGCTCGACGGGCAGCTTTCCGACCAAGGCTTTTCTCATGCTCCTGTTCACTGGCCAATGCTTCGATTATGCTCTGCAAAATTCTCATGCGAACCAAGAACGCTTTATTCTCGATCTGATGCACTCTCGCTCTGTTTGCACCCGACACTCTGGCCCTGTCCGCTGCGGTCGAGGCGAAGGCGTCAGCCGCGGTATTGCCTGTGACGAGCAGCTTGGGCGCCTTGCCCTGCAGCAGGTCCAGAGCCTCGAGGTGAGAGTGGACGAACAACATTGTGCACTGCAAACTGGGATGTGCGTCGAGATGCCGTCCGATCTTCCACCACAAATCACTGTCGGGTCCAGCTGGGTTGCGATACCTCTGAGTGTACCAGCCGATGATCACGCTCTCGTTGTCAGTCGTGTAGACTACATGCCCCGCGCTGCACCGCAGGGCAAGGTATAATGAGAGAAGCTCACCTCGTGGAACTGTTTGCCGCACTTCTGGAAGTCCTCCCCACACTCCCAAGAACAGCTCCATGTTCTCTGACAGGTCGTGGTAGCAAGCAAGACCGCAGCCAACTCTCCGTAGCCGCGGGTCCTTGCTCTCTGGGCCGCCACTGGCGTCCCCGAAAACGTATAGTGGCTCCTCCTCCGTGCCTTCCCCGAAGCAGCCGTCGACGTACTCGCCTCCAGTAGTACTCCAGGACTCGTCACTCTGAGGGGACTCCACTGCCAACCATGCTGAAGGTATGAGGCCTCGCGTCCAGAAGCAGGCATCTGCCTCCCCCTGTGCATAGGCTTCCCCTACATACTTCTCGGTGAGACCGTAAATGTCGTGCTGACACTTGCCCTCACAGGCCCAAACGCGGTGAAAGGCTGTCTCTCGATGACCACGACATCGAAGGCAATCCAGTGACATCTCCTGTTTGGCTCGCTCCTGCCGTCTCATTCGTGGCCACGTAGCCCCGACAGCAATCGTCAGCATCAGGCCCGCGAGGCGACGACCTCCTGGTGCACCCTCGAGGTGCTGAAGGAGTCGTCGGTACGAGTGGTTGCAAGCTCCAGCTTCGAGCCCGGTACCTTCGTAATGCTGAGCTGCTCGTTGCCAGAGACCTGCAGACACAGTACGCTCATATTCTTCAAAGAACTCATTGGGCATGTCTATATTGTCGACACCTGTGAGCTGATCGACTCCGAACTGCCAACTGTGCTCGAGCCCGTCACCACAACTAGGTGCGATCCAACATGTAGGAGAAACAGGCCGCCATCCCGCCTGCAGCAGGTAGCAAATCACAGCTCCTTGGGGCCCTCGAATGTGCCTGGCACGCTGAGCCTGAGGGACTGCCGACAAATCACGAACCAAGGTAGGCCACGTGCGATTGATGCCGTCGCGGATGCTCGGCTGTCGTGTCCAGCAAGAAAGCCATAGCCGCAGGCACTCGCGGGGCATCTTACATGCTGGGTCGCGTCCTGCTGCCTTCAAGTCGATCAGGGTCGTCAGACATCTGCCCGGCATCTTGGGGCCGAGAGCGTTGCCTAGCTTCCTGCGACATTGAGTCATGGCATCCCCGAAAACGCCATGGAGCTGGTGCCCGTATGACCCAGCAGCTTGGGCACCCTGTTGCTCCAGCCTCGAGGTGAGGCCGTAGCGCCGAGTAGCTCGTACGTACTTGATCACACGCTTGTGCATGGCCGCGTGCTTAGCCTGCCGAGCGGTACTGCACGCACGGGCATGCCGAGATCCCCCCCCCCCAGGTCGGCCCCCAAATACGGCGCCTGGGGAACAGCACGAACCTGAAATCCGTGGGCACGCACTCGTCTGGCAATGATTTTGGCGTCATCCAGCTTCGCGCAGACGACCGCGCTCTTGGGAGAGATGGCCAGCCCCGCTCGCTTCATCGAGCGGCAGGTGTCGACAAGGCACCTCACTAGCTTGTTGCGCATCGTCTCCCGAGTGCTCTTGACTGACTGGCTGAGGTCATCCAGCCACAGCCGCTGCGCCATGCCCACGTGCACCGTCGTGAGCCGATGCATGATGTGGTACGTCGCACACTTGGCAAATCTAGTGCCTCCTCGGAGGCCTTGAACAACTGAACGAAGTGGAGCGAATGGCTCCGAATATGTACCAGATTGCCTCAAACACCTTGCCGTCATGCACTGCATCAACTCCAGCCCCAGCACCTCGGCTGGGAAGTCAAGCCGCATAGCCGCTCTGCCCACCATCAGCCACCCTATGGTGTCGTAGAACTGGCTGATATCGAGCAAGCCGTTGCCCAGCTGAACATGAAGCCGAGCTGCGAGCTCTTCATCGATAGCTCGCAAGAAAACCTCTCTCACTGCTGAATTTCCTCTGATGGCTGCGTCCCAATGAGCTTCGCATTCAGAGGTCCACTGCTTCACATATGGTTCCCGTGCCTGCGACCACACCCTTGACAGGTGTGGTAGCAGGCCTATAATTCTGTCTCATTTCACCTTCTTTGGAAGAAGAGTTCCGATGGTGAGCAAGACTTGGTGTGGCCAGGACTGCGTGGCCTCGCACACACTGAGTAAGGTCGACAGCTCCTGCAAGGCCTCATCGGGTAGGCGAAGCAAGTCGTTCGAGCTGAGGCGATCCACCCCCGTCGCCGCCGATGCCTTGATGGACTCCAAGGCTTCTCGCAAGTCGGTGGCTGTCAGCGGGGGCAAGGACTCGTACCTCACCCGTTCACGAATGTCATCAAACAACTGCTCTAAGCCCCCCATCTCGATGCTGGACCCGTTGGCTGATAAGAATGATGGTGCCCAAATCTTCTCCCACTCATGACTCTTGTGATCCAAGACGTCCTTTGGATGTAAAATCGGTTTGCCGTCAACTACAACTTCCTTAACCTCTGGCATCGGTTCCTTCAACTTTTTATGAAGAATGCCTAGCGCTGGTGCCGTCTCGGCCCATTCTCTGAACTCTCCCATGGCCTGTCCAATAGCACGTCGTTGACTGCGAGCCGCTAGCTTCTCGATGGCCTGGGAGCTGACGTCCAAGGTGGCCAGCGTGCTACTGCGCAAATGACCAAGGAGGTGATGCCAATAATCCCAAGAGAAGCTGTCTGTGTGTCGAATGATCTCTGCAGCTCTCTCGGGGATGTCCTCCAATAATCGTCGGCCTGAGTCGAAAAGGACATGTAACTGCTTCTCACCTCCTGCACGTCGAAGGTGTCGTGTGATACTGCTAATGACTGTACTGGCACGCGTCCACCAACTGCAGACTCGGTCTCGTAGTGGTGCTATGCGTGACGGAGTGCCTTGACGAACAGTCGATACTTGAAACTGAGGTGCCACACTGCGGGGCGCTCCAGCGAAAGCCTGTTTATGATGAGTGTATATGGAAACCTCGACTGTGCGAATCCAACTGGCGTACAGGGCGCCCAACACAGCCGAATCGCTTGAGCCGAGGTGGTGGGCTATGGTGCCAGCAATGGCAGGGGCGGGAGGGCACGAAGAGACAGGAGTGAACCCGACGCTCGACCTCTGCTCAATCCAAGTGCTGCTGGGAATGTGGAAATCAGGTTGCCACGCTTGCGTATCGGACGGCTCCTCGGAAGACGACCCCTGAGCGGCTGGGTTCGGGGAACTAGGCTCACGCGGGACCGAATTAATTTCCACTGACTGTCCGACTGTGTGACACGGATCAGGGGCGGCAGAGAGGGGCGGCGCGGCGGGTCTGAAAACGGTCTCGCCCGCCCACGGGTCGTCCTCCGAGCAGCCCTCCCAGTCGTCGCCTGAGCAGTCGGGTTCACCTCCTTCACAGAAGTTGGTGTCCGCGTCGCCGAGGGCCGACAGGGGAGCAAGCGAGGAGGGACCGAGACCAGACCTTGAACCGCGATTATCTTCCGCCCCCTTCTCCTCGAGCCCGAGCCCCTGACCAAACCAAGATTTGAAACGCTCGTCCCGAACCTGCTTGGCCTCCAACCTTGAAAACGCCCTCTTGGCTTTGGCCACGCTGGCCTTGGACCCTGGGGTCGCCAAACGGAGGGGGCTTACAGACAAACGGAAGCTGAGCAGGAAGGTCAAGATACCTAGTGTACAATTGTGCACCTTCTGAGACGAGTTCGATGCTGAGACCGATGTGAGGTTTCCATGGCGCGGCGACAACTGGCAACACGTGGCGTACATATGCGCGTGCAGCATGGCTCACAATGAGAAAATCAAGATGGCTGGGCGTTTTACCTCCACCTGGCGTGCATGTGTACTGCGCATCAGAGCACACAATCTGGCCACCAACACGCTCAAGCCATCCCGAACGTATAATACTGTCTGGTGAAAGGTTCCAGTCGGCTGCTACAATCCAGGGAATCTGTAAAGATCGGAGCAGGCAACCAAGCTTCCTGAAACGCACAACATTCGAATCGCGAAATCCGATGCCTGAATGGCCGTAAAAGCTGAAAATGGCCAGGGGGAACCCCCTCATGTGAACGATGCACGGCACGAACCCATCGTACATGTTGCCTCGCTCAGCACGGAGGCCACCTGCAGCTTGAGCTTCAGACAGATATTGATCTGGTCGGTGGTTGCGGGCGAGGAGCCACTCTCCTCCTTCGTTGCTATGACTGTCCATCTGCTCATCTGGCTTGATCCACTTGGACTTCGGCCGAGCAGCTTTGGCGAAAAACTTCAGCGAGGCTTGTCGAGCGCGTGCAGACCACTTGTTCAAGCCTTGCTTCCCCACGTGTGTCTCACACACTGCTAGAAGGTCGTGGCTGGACGATAAGGCTGATAGGAAGTGCCAGGCCTTGTCGCCCATGCAGGTGACGTTCGAGAAGAACATCCTGGTCGAAGTTGTCGTGCCAGTAGAAACACTGGCCCCCCTTGCTGCTGATTCGCCGCAGCAGCGTCGGCACTTGCGGAATCTAGTCAAGAGCTGCCGACTCCAGCCGCGCCGCTGCCCCCTGGTGGCTTGGCTGCGGCCTTCGGGGCAGCAGCAGCAGCACCTTTGCCTGCTGCCTTGGCCGCGGCCGCCGCCTGGAAGCGCTCCTGCGACAGCCTCTCGGCCTCGGCCTGGAGCTCCGCCTCCGACGGCGCCTGCGCGTGGCCTGTGGCCGCGGCCTCGGCAGCACCTGCTGGCTGCGCCCCGCCCGAGGGGCCGCTGCCCGAGGCACCGCTGCCGCCGCCATTGTCGGTGGACTCGCCCTCGTTGGTCTTCCGCTTTTTCTTCATCCTGTCCAGGACGTCGGCCTCGGCCTTGGCCACCTTGTCCAAGAAATTCTTGAGCTCCGCGTCTTTGGACTCGAAACTCTGCTTCCACATCTCCAGCTCTGACTTGAGCTGGCGTAGAGCCTGCTTGTCAGACTCCTCACACTCCCACTCCTCGAACTTGCCGAACACATCTGGGTTCATCTGAATGCTGATGGTGGGCGTCTGGCCGACGCCATTGCCCTGCTGCGCAACCTCGGGACCGCGGACCCCCTCCGCCTTGGCCAGGGCGATGGCCGCGTCCTTCTTGGTCCTCTCGGCGAGCGCCAGCTCCTTGGCCGCGCTCTGCTCCTTGGCCTCGGCGGCCTGGAGCTGGGAGCGCAGCCTCAGCACCTGCGACACCAGCTGCTCGTGCCTGTGGCTGGCAGCCCTCCACGCTCCGTCGGCTCGCTTGACCGACTCCGCTGCTGACTCGTGGGAGGCAGCGGGGAGCGTGGCTAGGCGGCTGCGCTGGGCCGCGAGCAACGTCTTCATCTCCTCATCCTGCGCCGTGCGCAGGGCCTTCTCCAAGAGCTCGTCCAACTGCGCTGCGGCCTGACCCTTGTTCTTGCGGCCTTGGCCGCGAGAACGATTGCTGCCCACACTGCTGTTCTCCCAATCAGACTCATCCCCGAAGCGCACATGACGAGGCCCGTGGGGTTTGAACAGCTTCTTGATCAGGTGACTGCAGCTCGGACATTGCATGCTGTTGGAGCGAAGCTTGTCGTTGTACTCGCACTTCTGGCAATTGCCGCAACGTGTCCATGGCCTGGCACGCGGCGGAGTCATCATCCCTGCTTTCGCGAACGCCTGCAAAAGTGCCAGGATTGCAGGCGAACAAACTCAAGCACCACTCTGAGGTACAGGGAAGGACTCGGGAACGGGTGTGCAGTCGGCCCCCAGGCCTCTGACCCGCTGCTCGAGCCCAAGCGGCTTGAGGGAGGAGGAGGAGGAGGAGGAGGAGGAGGAGGAGGAGGGGAGCTCAGAACGAGGAGGGAATGGAGGAGGAGGCGGCGAAGGAGGAGGAGGAGGGGGGGGGAGAGGATGAGGAAGACGCGGAGGATGAGGGGGGGAACGAGGAGGGAGATAGAAGAAGGATGTGGAGGAGGAGGAGGAGGAGGCGGCTGAGGAGGCGACTGAGAAGGATGAGAACAATGAGTTGGAAGAGGATGATAAGGATGGTGATGGTGCTGCTGATGCTGCTGATGCGGATGCGGCTGTTGCTGGTGATGAGGCGGCTGCTGCTGATACAGATGACGATGCTGATGATACTTATGTTTGCGGCACTGCTGATGATGCGTATGATGATAACGATGACGATGTTGGTGATTGTGATGCTGGCGCTGATGATGATGCGGCTGATGCGGACGCTGCTGATGATGTTGATGTTGATGGCGGTGGTGGTGACCATGCTGATGATGGTGACGATGCTGATGACGTTGATGATGCCGATGATGCCGAGGTTGATGCTGATGGTGACGACGACAAGGATGCCGCTGCTGATGATGATGGTGATGATGACGGCGATGCTGATGATACGTCTACTGATGTTGATGCTGATGATGCTGGTGATGCTGATGTTGCTGATGATGGCGATGATGATGTTGTTGACGATGTCGATGCCGATGATGAGGAGGAGGAGAACACGGATATGCAGAGGATGATGAGGAGGAGGAGGAGCAGAAGGAGGAGGAGGCACATGGGGGGAGGAGGAGGAGGAGGAGGAGGAGGAATAGGAGGAGGAGGAGGAGGAGGAGGGAAAGAAGGAGGAGGAGGCGGAAGGGAGGAGGGGGAGGAAGTGGAGGATGAGTGAGGAAAGGGGGGGGGGGGAAAAAAGGGGATGATACGAGGTGAGGAGGGGAAGGGGGTTGTTGATCGGGCGAGGAGGAGGACGAAGAGGAGAGGAGGAGGACGAAAAGGAGGAGGAAGCGGAGGAGGATGAGGAGGAGGAAAGGAGGAGGAGGAGGGGAGGAGCGCGGAGGAGGAGGAGGAGGAGGAGGGGGAGGGGCGAGGAGGAGGGGAGGAGGAGGATGAGGAGGCGGAGGAGGAGGAGAAGGAGGAGGAGGAGAGGAGGAGGCGGAGGAGGAGGGGGAGGAAGAGGAGGAGCGAGGAGGAGAACAAGGAGATTTGTTAAGGGGGAGGACGGGGGTAGGCGAGGAGGGAGGACGAAGAGGAAGGAGGAGGACGGAACGGAGGAGGAAGAGGAGGAGGATGGGAGGAGGATAGAGGAGGAGAGGAGGAGGGAGGAGGAGGAGGAGGAGGGGAGGAGGAGAGGGCTGAGGAGGAAAGGGGAGGAGGAGGCGGATGACGGAGGCGGAGGAGGAGGAGGAGGAGGAGGAGGAGGACAATGAGAAAAGGAAAAGAGGGCGGAGGAGGAGGAGAGGAGGAGGAGAGCAGGAGGAGAAGGAGGATGATAATCAGGGAGGAGGAGGACGAGAGGAGGGAGAGTGAGGAGGATGAGTCGGAGGAGGAGGAGGAGGAGGAGAGGAGGTGGTGAGGAGGAGGAGGAGGAGGAGGAGGGGAGGAGGTGGAGGAGGAGGATGAGGAGGAGAAGAAGAGAAGGAGGAAGAGGAGGGGGGAAGGAGGAACCAGCGACAAATAAAGGAGAGAGGATGGTGATGCTGCTGCTGATGATGCTGGTACTGATGATGTTGATGATGATGCTGGTCCTGCTGATGTTGATGTTGATGTTGATGCTGCTGATGATGATGACGATGATGATGATGCTGATGATGCTGCTGATGATGATGATGATGAAGATGGTGTTGCTGATGCTGATGATGGTGATGATGCTGTGGATGTTGAGGATGATGGTCAGGATGCTGATGATGATAATGATGATGATTATGATGATGATAATGATGATGATGTTGATGATGCTGATGATGGTGAGGATGATGTTGTTGGGAAGGAAAGGGATACGGAGGAGGATGAGGAAGACGGGGGATGAGGAGGAGGCAGAGAGGGAGGAGGAGGAGGAGAAGGAGGAGGAGAGATGAGCACACGATGCTGCTGATCATGATGATGATGAAGAGGAGGAGGAGGAGGAGAAAGAGAACGGAGAGAGGAGATGATAATGGGGAGGAGGAGGAGGAGGAGGAGGAGGAGGAGGAGGAGGAGGGGGAGCAGGAGGAGGAGGAGAAGGAGAAGGCGGGGAAGGAAGAGGAGAAGCAGATGAGGATGAGGGTGATGATGCTGCTGATGATGCCGATACTGATGATGCTGATGATGATGCGGATCCCGCTGATGCTGATGTTGATGCTGATGCTGCTGCTGATGCTGCTGATGATGATGATGATGATGATGGTGATGATAATGATGATGGTGAAGATGATGCTGATGATGCTGATGATGCTGATGATGGTGATGATGATGATGATGATGATGATGATGATGATGATGATGATGATGATGATGATACTGCTGAGGGTGATGGTGATGATGATGCTGCTGATGATGATGCTGCTGCTGATGATGTTGATGATGCTGATCGTGATGATAACGATGATGATGATGATGATGAGGAGGAGGAGGAGGAGCAGGAGGAGGAGGAAGAGGAGGAGGAGGAGGATGAGAAGGACGAGGGGGAGGAGGAGGAGGAGGAGGAGGAGGAGGAGGCGAAGGATGGGGAAGGAGAGGGGAGGGGGGAGGAGGATAAGGATGAGAGGAGAAGGAGAAAGCAGAGGAGAGGAGGAGGGGAGGAGGGAGGAGGAGGAGGAGGAGGGAGGAGGAGGCGTGGAGGAGGAGGAGGAGGAGGAGGAGGAGGAGGAGAACGGAAGAGCAGGAGGAGGAGGGAAGGTACAGGAGGTGGAGGAGGAGAGGAGGAGGAGTGAGGACGAGGAGAGGAGAAGAGGAGGATTCGGGAGGAGGACGTGGAGGAGGCGGAGAAGGAGGAGGAGGTAGCAGCAGGGGAGAGGAGGGGAGGGAGGAGGGAGGAGGAGGAGGAGGAGGAGGAGGAGGAGGAGGAGGAGGAGGAGGAGGAGAAGGGAGGACGAGGAGGAGGAGGGAGGAGTAGGCAGGAGGAGGTGAGGGGAGGGGGAAGAGGACGAGGAGGATCAGGGAAGGAAGAGGAGGATGATGAGGGGGAGGAGGAAGAGGAGGAGGAGGAGGGAGTACGTGGAGGAGTGGAGAAATGAGGAGGAGGTGGAGGAGCAAGCGGGAGGGATGAGGAGGTGTTTGAGGAGGGAGAGAGGAGGAGGAAGAGGGAGAAAGAGGAGGAGAGGATGAGGTGGGGGAGGAGGAAGAATGAGGAGGAGGAGGAGGAGGAGGAGGGAGGCCGGAGGAGGAGGAAGAGGAGAGGAAAGGAGAAGATGAGGGAAAAGGAGATAAAGAGTAGGAGCGAAGTGAGGGAGGAACGGAGGAAAAACAAAGAGGAGGAAAAAGAGCAGAAGAAGAAGAACACGAGGAAAGCGATGGAAACGAGGATAATGAGGAGGAGGAGGAGGAGAGGAGGGGAGGAGGAGTGAGGAGGAGGAGGAGGAGTGTGAAGGACTCTGCGGGCGATGTCGCTTCCGTCCCAGCCCAGGTGCCGGACGCGTTGTGATTTCCTCTAAGCAGGGTTGTGTACTAATTGCTTCCTAGGAGTACAGGATCAGGAACAGTCAACATCGAATCGGGAAATCGGATCGGATCGAAACGAGTATCGAATCGGACCACACTGGCATGGAGCCAGAATCGCATCGAATCGGCGGCGCCAGGATGCACAACAGCACCATGCACGCATCTGGCCGCATCGGATCACCCGAAATTCGGACTCGAATCGAATCGGGTTGGCAGGAGCCGATATCGAATCGGGTCGATCGGCTCGAAAGAGGCCCTGAGGATTTGGTGAGGGCACACGACAGTGCCTCTGGCTAACACTGGAAGGGCAAAAACACGAACATGAAATGTCGCAAGTCAGCACGGATTTCTTGGATCGGTGCTGGCCCCCCCTTCCTGGCGCGCGGAGCGCGCCAGGGGCAGTGTCGCAAGCGCCGCCAGGGGGGCCCAGCGCCGATGCCGGGACTCCACGCGGAGCTCCGAAAGTTTGTGCTCGTGCCGTCTTCTGCTCTCCGGTGTGACGGCGCTGTCGCCGCGGCGGCCCCGGCGACGCGCCAAGGCCCTGCAGGCGGATCGCGCGCCGCTCCGCTCCGTGGGAGCGGGAGGCTCGGAACGGCTCGGGACGCTGCAGCCCGGGGGCTGGGAAGTGGACAGCCAGCCGCGCCGAGGCGTGGTGGGCCGGAACCAGCGGAGCGACACTTTTTGGTCGGCGGGGCGAGAGCGAACCTCTTCCGCTAAAAGCTAGGCGGGCTACGCACAGCTCTACTTGGGGAGACAGGGCACAGGCGGGCGGGGCCTCAGGCGGACCAACGGAGCGGCACGCCAACCCAAACTTCCCGACAGTGTCCCCGGCTGGTCTTCGTGCCCTGCCTCGGCTCTCCGGCGGCCGTTCGGGACGGTCCGGACACCCCTGGAGCGCCCTCGTCGAGGCGCAGCCGACGGAGAGCGCCCCGAGGCGGGGAAGCCGCCGAGAACCAACGATAAGGTCCGAAAACCTCGGACCTCGACCCTCGACCGTAGGCTCGCTTGCTGTTTGAGCTCGCTCAGGCCCGCATCAAGGCGCGCGTGACGAGCGAATAGTACACACCCGTGGCCCATGCCCACAGGGGAATCGGAGGGAGGAGGACTGGCTATGTGTGTGGGTGTGGGCTGTCGGACCCCTGGGGAGGCTCCTGGTCGAGCGGGGACCCCCATCCAACAACACGCACCCCTAGCCCCCTCCTTGCCCCCTATGGGTCTGGGTGTGTGTGTGTGTGTGCGTGTGTTGTTACCGCCTCCCCCCGCCATCCATGCACGGATGGTTATGGCTGCCGGCGGCTGCCAGGCCCTGAGTGATATCTGAGGGCTCGGGTTGGCTTGGACGCGCGCTTCGCTTCGCTGTTTTCCTACCTTCTACGTCCTGTCGTCGCGCGTAGGGCCGCGACGCCCAAAAAGTGTGTGTGTGTGGGTATGTGTGTGCCTTTGTGCGTGCAGTGATTGAAGTGCAGTGCGTGTTTTTCGATTGTGTTGTGTGTGTTTTTACGTTTGTGTGTGTATGTGTGTGCGCGTTGTGTGTGTGTGTGCGTGTTTGTGGTGTGTGGTGTTGTGGTTGTGTGTGAAGGTGTGTAGTGGTGTCGTGTGTGTGAGTGTGTGTTATGGGGTGTTGGGGGGATGCGTGCGTGTGCGTGCGTGCGTGCGTAGCGTTGCGTTGCGTGTACGTGCGTGCGATGCGTGGTGCGTGCGTGCGTGCGTGCGTGCGTGCGTGCGTGCGTGCGTGTGTGTGTGTGTGTGTGTGTGTGTGTGTGTGTGTGTGTGTGTGTGCGTGCGGGGGGGGGCGTGCGTGCGTGCGTGTGTATTGCTCATTCGTCACCGCGTGCCCGAGCGTGCTGCCCCCACCCCGCGGCAGGCGCGCGAGTCCTTCTCCAGCGCAGCCCTCTCTCTTGCCGCCTCGCGGGCCGCCACCCGGCAGGGACGGCCGCCGCCAACGGCAGGCCCTCCTCTTCCTTGCCCTATGTCATGGTCAGCGTCGTCCACCTCCTCCTCCTCCTCCTTCTCCTCCTCTTCCTCCTGCTCATCATCCTCATCCTCCTCCTCCTCATCATCATAAGGCATCAGCATCAGCACAGCATCAGCACCAGCAACAGCATCATCGTCACCACCACCACCGGCGTCACCAGTCATCATCATCACCATCATCATCACCATCATCATCGTCACCACCACCAGCATCATCATATCAGCATCACCATCGTCGTTATCATAATCGTCGTCATTATCGTCTTGAGTATCACCATCACAATCATCATCATCATCACCACCGCCATCACCATCACCATCACCATCACCATCATCATCATCAGCATCATCATAATCGTCATTAGCATCCTCATCCTCATCACCGTCATCAGCATCATCATCACAATCATCAGCAGCAGCATCATCATCACCAGCAGCATCTGAATCATCAAACTCACAATCACCACCACCACCACCATCACCATTGTTATCATCATGGTCCGCATCATCGTCATTATCATCGTCATCATCATCAACATCACCATCAGCATCACCAATATCAAAATCGTAATCACCACCACCACCATCACCACCACCACCCCCAGCATCATCATCATGATCGTCATCATCATCACTATCATCAAACCCATCACCACCGTCGGTATCAGTATCGTCATCATCGTCATCATCATCATCATCAGCATCGTCATCATCATCATCATCATCATCATCATCATCGTCGTCGTCATCATCATAATCAACATCGTCATCATCATCTCCGTCGCCATCACGATCGTCATCCACAGCAGCGTCAGCATCAATATTATCACAATCACCATAACCATCATCATCATCATCAACAACATCAGCAGCACCACCATCATCCTCATCATCATCGTCCTCATCATCATCACCATCATGATCAGCATCAGCATCACCAACATCATCATGACCATCATCATCAGCCGCATACTCATCCTCCAACCTCCTCCTCCTTCTACTTCTCCTCCTCAGCATTAGCAGCATCCTCCTCCTCACCATCGTCATCCACAGCACATCATCATCAGCATCGTCAACCTCATCATCAGCATCATCAGTATCATCATCATCACCACCATCATCATCAGCATCATCACCAGCACCAGCACCATCATCATCAGCGGCATCATCCTCATCCTCATCCTCCTCCTCATCATCAACATCATCAAACTCATCGTCGTCGTCGCCGTCGTCGTCGTCGTCGTCGACGTCATCGTCATCGTCATCGTTATCGTCCTCCTCGAGCTCCTCCTCCTCCTCCTGCTATTTCTCCTCGCTTTCCTCCCTAGCCTCCTCCTCCTCCTCTTTCTGCACCTCCTCCCCCTCCTCCTCCCTTCTCATCCTCCTCCTTGCCCTCGCACTCCCCACCTTCATCTTCCTCGCCCTTGTCGACCTCCTCGTCATCCCCCTCTGCATACTCCTCCTCCTCCTCCTCCTTCTTCTCCTGCTACTCCCCCTGCGAGCGGGCAGAGCTGGCAATCCAAAAAACCTGCACACTTCCGCAAGGGCACCAGCTCCCCGAAGCCGCCTGGACACAGCCATTGCCAATCGTGGGCGCTTGTGGGACTGAGGCCTCCGTCCCTCATCCCTCGCCCCCTCGTGCATCACCCGTCCTCTTTCCTACGTCCTTCCTGCCCCCTCCCCACCGCCCTCACCCTCTCTCATCCCCCTTTTCCTCCTTGCCTTCCCCCCTCATCCTCCTGGACGATCCTCCTGCACTCTCCCCCTCGCTCCTCCATGCCAACCGCCAGCCAGAGGACACGCAGTCTTCCGGCAAAACACAGACGGTACAGCTTGTTGTGCCGGGGACAGCCCCGAGGCTGCAAGGGGCCCACAGCCTCCCGTCGTGACTTTCGCTCACGGCGAGAGGAGGCGGGGGGGGAGCACGAGGAGGCCACGGGCCCTCCCCTGCCTCCACCCCTGCCTTCGAGAGCTCGGCCCTCCCTCCCCCCCGCGGCTACGGCCCAGCAAGGCCACGGGCCCTCCCCTGCCTCCGCCCCTGTCCTCGAGCGCTCGGCCCGCCCGGCCAGCCCCTCCCCCCCCAGTCCGCCCTGAAGGGCCCACGGCCCATCCTCGATGTTCGCTCCTCGCTCCTCGCTCCTCGCTCCACGCTCCTCCTCCTCCTGCTCCTCCTCCTCCTCGATCCATCCTCCTCGACCCTCGATGCCCCCTCCTTGATCCTCGGAGCGCCGCTCGTTGGGGCTGCCACCCCGGCCTCGGGAGCCCGGCGCCCCCCCCTCGCGGCCTCTGCCCGGAAGCCCTCCCCCCCCCCCCCCGCGGCCTCTGCCCGGAAGCCCTGCTGCTGCCGCATGAGCGCGGCCCGCTCCGCCGCCGCGGGGCCCTCTCCGCTGCGCTCCTAGGGGGGTTCTGTCGGCCTGCCAGAGGAGGAGGACGACGTCGACGTGGAGAGGGGCGACGAGGAGGAGGGACTAAACGAGGAGGAGGAGGAGGAGGAGGAGGAGGAGGAGGAAGAGGAAGCGCGGCGCAGCGGGGAGCGGCGTTAAAATTATAGACACACACATATATATATAGAGAGAGAGATAGATATAGATATGTGTGTATACGTATATGTCTGCTCAGTATAGAAAGTAACAGGAGAACGAGGAAGGGATGCATAGACGTAGGAAGGTGAAAGAGATGAGGTCGAGCGTGCCCAAAGGGGCTCATCCAGAAAGGGGAAGGAGGGGAGGAGGCCGACGCCAAGGACGGGGACGTGACGACGACGAAGACAGTCTGGGAACGCCAGGGGGGCCTGGCAGACTTCCCGTCGCAGCTGCCGAGAGACCGAATGCGGCTACTGCGACCCGGACGTAGGGCCCACCGTGCAACTTGAAAGGATGATCTGCTTCCCCCTCATCCTCGCCCTCGTCCGCGGCGTTTCCGTTCGCGTCACCCTTCTCCTTCCCCCCCCCTTCCGCCACCAATATGCAACTTCCTTCTGAGGGTAGAAAGGCTCCTCCTCCTCCTCCTCCTCCTCCTCCTCCTCCTCCTCCGCCTGGGGGAGGTGTCCATACGTGGACTAGGACTTGCGCGAAAACATGCCACTGCTGCTTGTACAATATGCATAGGCGAGCTGCATAAGCGAGGGACGTATTTCCCTCCGCCTCCTGCGTCTCCTCCTTCTTCTCCTCCTCCTCCTGCCACTCCTGCACCTCCACCCTGCGCTCTCCTCCCGGCTCTCTCCTGCCTGCGCTATCCCCCTCTACTCCATCTCTCTCTCTCTCTCTCTCTCTATATATATATAATATTGTTCCCTGCTCTCGCTCCTCCTCCCCTCCCCTTCTCCTCCTCCTCCCTCCTCCTTCCCTTCCTCCTCCTCCTCCACCCACTCCCTTCTCCCCCTCCTCCTCCCCCTCCTCCTCCTCCTCCTCATCATCCTCCTCCTCCTCCTCCTCCTCCTCCTCCTCCTCCTCCTCCTCCTCCTCCTCCTCCTCCTCCTCCTCCTCCCCCTCCTCCCCCCCCCATGCCGCCTCCCCCTTGACCCGCTCTTGACCCCCCCACCTCTGCCCCCCGGCGTTCCTCGAGCTTGGCCGCCTGGACCTGGAGCTCCCGCTCCCTCCTCGGGGCGCGCGCGGCGCGGAGGAGCGGGCTGTCGCCGAGCGCAGGCGGCGCCGATGCCCCGGGGGGGCCGCTTCCCCACGGGGCCGCCGATCGCTCTCCCGAGGCGGAGGGGGGACGCGAGGGGGGGGGGAGGCAAAGGGGGGAAGGGGGACGAAAGGAGGGACGGGGAGGGGAGGAGGGGAGGGGGGAGGAGGGAGCTGGACGGAGGAGGGAGGAGGGAATGGAGGAGGGAGTGGGGGGAGGAGAAGAGAGCAGAGATATTAGAAGGTCAGACGACGCAGTCCTGACTGTCAAGATAGATAGAGAGAGAGAGAGAGACAGCAGGGATGATGATGGTGATGCTAATGCTGATGATGATGACGACGATGATGATGATACTGATGATGATGCTGCTGATGATGATGTTGATGATGATAATGCTGAGGATAACAACAATGGTGATGATGATGCTGATGATGATGATGACGATGATGATGCTGATGATGATGATGATGATGACGACGAGGAGGAGGAGGAGGATGGTGATGATGATGCTGATGATGGAGGAGGAGGAGGATGAGGGAGGAGGGGAGGAGGGAGGAGGGAGGGGGAGGAGCGAGAGGAGGAGGAGGAGGAGGAGGAGGAGGAGGAGGAGGAGGAGGAGGAGGAGGAGGAGGAGGAGGAGGAGGAGGAGGAGGAGGAGGAGGAGTGAGGAGGAGGAGGAGGAGGAGGAGGAGGAGAAAGGAGGAGGAGGAGGGAGAGGAGGAGGAGGAGGAGGAGGAGGAGGAGGAGGAGGAGGAGGAAGCGCGGCGCAGCGGGGAGCGGCCATTGGCCAGCACACTGGCCCGGCATCCGCTCATCTTGGCCGCGCGCTGTCCCCAGACGGGGTGGCCGTGGCCAGG
This sequence comes from Prorocentrum cordatum, assembly GCA_963575745.1. NCBI lineage: Eukaryota > Dinophyceae > Prorocentrales > Prorocentraceae > Prorocentrum > Prorocentrum cordatum. The sequence goes on from CAUYUJ010019416.1 coordinate 163,724, forward strand.
GTTAGTTGGAGCGGGGGAGGGGCGAACGAGTCACCTCTCCGGACAATCGCCGGGCCCGCCGAAAACCCAAGATGCATCGGAACTGCGAAGCACGGAAAACTTACGACGGAGGAGGGAGGAGGAGGAGGAGCAGGAGGAGGAGGAGGAGGAAAAGGAGAAGGAGGAGGAGGAGAAGGAGGAGGAGAAAGAGGAGAAAGAGGAAAAAGCGGAGGAGAAAGAAGACGAAGCCTTGGATGTGGATGTCGACGACTTACAGTCATGCGGGGTCGATGTACCGGCGCTCGATAGTCGACGTAGCGACGACGTCTTGAGCCGAACACGCACAGATTAGGTGATCTGGTTGGCCTTTTGCAGCGGTTGGCGTTGGCGGATGATGCATGTCGGGTCTGTATGTTCGGAAGGTAACTAGTCAAGTCGTCGTCCCAGGGTTTGCGCTGGCCGACGCGCTGCTGTTAGCCGCGCTGGCGTGGGTTTCCTCCTGATTGCCAGTGCTGTGTGTTTGACATCCACCTTGTGCGTTCGTCGTTGGTGACCTTTGAAGTCCTGGGAGGAAGCGGAGGGGGAGTAGGAAGGAAAGACGGATGAGAACGAAGGGGAGGATGAGGACGAGGAGGAGTGAAGAGAGCGAGATGCAGAGGAAGGATAACATAGGGAGAATGCAGCGGAATGCCAGCCAGCAGCGGTGCCACAGCTGGACTAAAACACTCCGCCTGTGGAGAGTGGCTCTCGACATCTGTACTTTTTTATACATACTCATATATATATATATATGTATAAACTTGTACACGAATGCATTATGACTTGTGATTGAACAACGACTTGAGAACGAACGCTCGAGCATCCCTCTGCCTCAAGGCGCGCCCCTCCTGCCCCCGCCGCGAACCACTCCCCGTCGGAGGGATCGGCCACTCTGGGGAAACCCTTGCGTACGCTGTTCACTGCTTGCAAGCACGTGTTCCCGAACCGCTTACGAGCCGCTCGTTTAGATTCTCCGATCTCTCCCTCAACCGAGCGGCCGTGGACAAGGCCCTTATGGGCCCTGGAGTTCGCGAGCAGGTGGTTCCGAACCGCTGGCGGGCCGTTTGCGAACATCCGGCCACGAACATATTGTTCATCCTGCAGAACATATTATATGGCAGTGCTTTGTTCTGAGCGCTCACCAGCGATTTCGACACTTCGACAATCCACACTTTGCCTCTGCCAGCACGGGCACATGCCCAGCATCAAATACGTCCGTGGCGCTTCGCCACCGTGCCAGAAGCCTGAACACTCTTGGCGGCAATTCTTATCTGACAAGCTGCCGCCCAGGCGATCAACGCAGTGGTCCCAGAGGGTCCCGGAGGGGAGGGGAGGAGAGGGGGGGGAGGATGAGCTGCTTCTCTTGAGCCTGGACCGGCGGCCATGTCCCAGGGACGGGGTAGCACAAAACTGCATGAACCTAACCTTGCCGAGGTCCCTTCGGATTGCTTGGATCGGCCCTGGACACCGCGGGATGCACCGCCAGGGGAGCCCAGCGCCGATCCAGGACATCCGCGCGGGCCTCCAGAGTACGCGTATGCAGCTGTTTGTCTTCGAAGGGAGCCTCTGGCCAAGCGGGATGGCCCGCCCAGAGGTCCTGTCGATCTCGAGCTCCCTCTCGTTGAGAAGGGCCTGCATCTCGTCGAGCTCGGACCGCTTGCGCCTCAGCTCGGCCTCGCAGCGAGGCCAGGGAACCACACAGGAACAGTCGACTCGGAAAGCTTCGTACTCACGCAGTCAGCAACCTTTGAATGCCCTTCTTCCCTCTCGTCCCAACACGCCATGCCCACCGTGGTTTCCATAGTATGCGTCGCTGGTCCTCACAAACTCGCTTGCCCTTGCTGGCTGGCATCATGCTGATCTCCACGACTCGTTTCTTCTTGTCTAACAATTGCAGCCACACGTGTGCCTACAATATCGATTACCTACGGAATGACCCACATCTGTATTGCGGACACTGCCGCAGCCGACAACATTACCATTGTCATGATCGCAGTCCGCACCCAAACGATACTCGCTGACCATACCGGTGCACCCATAATATCAGATATCAGCATTGCAACACGCACACAAACACAAACACATAAACACACACACACACGCAGCTCTTGTTATGAAAATCCACAACGTCACCGCCCAAATCACAGGGCGGCGTTGACGTTCTCGTTTCTGTCCCTGCTGTCTCTCTCCTCAGACGCATCGTCTTGAGCTCAATTCCTTTATCGCCCAGTCGAACCGTCTATGCCCGCGCGTGCCCCCCACCCTCCCCCCAGCTCCAAGCTCGGTCTAGCGTCTAGCACCCACGTCCTGGTGACCTCGACCTGCGCGACGAGCGCACGCAAAAAAAACGGGCGCTGAACGTGACTGAACAAATCATACCGTCGGATGACTCCTCCCCTCCCTCCACGACGCAACTCTCTCCTCTCTCGCCTCCACCTCCACCGCCCCTCCCTCCACGACGCACCTCTCTCCTCTCTCGCCTCCCCCTCCACCTCCCCTCCCTCCCCCTTCACCACCCCTACCTCCACGGCCCACCTCTCTCCCTGAGGAAGCGCCATTTCCTCCAGGAGGTGGGCCCACCAGAGCACTCCAGGGCCCCGCCAAGACGACCCCTAAGCGTCCAACAACCTCCTCGAGCTTCGATCCTGGAACCTCAATCCTCAGTCGTCGTCGTCGACGTCGTCGTCCCCACCCTCCCCCCATCCTCCCCCTCGTCGTCGTCGCCCTCCTCCTCCTCCTCCTCCTACTCTTCATCCTCCTCCTCCTGTTCCTCCTCCTCTTCCTCCTCCTCATCATCATCACCATCACCATCATCATGATCACCACCACCACAATCATCATCATCATCATCATCATCATCATCATCATCATCATCATCATCATCATCATCATCATCATCAGCAGCAGCAGCAGCAGCAGCAGCAGCAGCTGCAGCATCATCGTCATCATCAGCACACTCACCAACACCATCAGCATCGTTATTAGCCGTATCAACATCGCCAGCATCATCACCATCATCATAAACAACACCACTACCATCACCAGCCATACCAGTATCATCATCGTCAACATCAACATCATCAGCAGCAGCATCAGTATCGTCAGACCAGATCATACATCATCATTTCATACTATATCGTATCAAATCATACCACACCATACTATTGTATCACACGTCTGATCATAGCATACGAAGTCGTATCATGTCACATTATGTCGGGCCGTAACATGCCACAGCAAATCATATCACAACATCGTCAGCATCGCCATCATCATCACCACCACCACCATATCAATCATCACACTTATCATCATCATCAGCATCATCATCATCATCAGCATTATCATCCTTATCATCAAGCTGTCATCATCATCATCATCATCATCATCATCATCATCATCATCATCATCATCACCATCATCATCACCATCATCATCATGCTCCCCTGTCTCGCTCTTCCTGATGGTGGCCCTCCCTCTCCCCAGCCCGCGCAAACGGAAGCCTCGCCGCGGCTCGCGGCCCGGCCCGGCAGCCCGAGTTGCAGCATCCGCTCCTCGGCCTCCGCGAAAACGTCCTGCGCCGACGGGAGGGAAGGGGGGGCTCCCTCCTGTAATGTTCCTCCTCCTGGTCCTCCGTGTCCTCCTGGTCCTCCCTCCTTCTCCTACCTCCTCCCTACTCCCTCCTCCTCTCCTCCGCCTCCTCCTCCTCCTCCTCCTCCTCCTCCTCCTCCTCCTCCTCCCAGCTCCCTCCTCCTCGCCGCTCCATCCCTCCTCCATCGTCGTCGACGTTGGTGACGCCCACCTCCTCCTCCTACTCTTCCTCCTCTTCCTCCTGTTGTTCGCTGTTGCTCGTGCCGCTGCTCCTCCTTCTCCTCCTCCTCGTCCTCCTCCTCTTCCTCGTCCTCGTCCTCCTCCTCCTCCTCCTCCTCCTCTCCTCCTCCTCCTCCTCCCCCTTCTCCTCCTCTCTCTCTCTCCTCCTCCTCCTCCTCCTCCTCCTCCTCACCACCACCACCACCACCACCACCACCACCACCATCATCATCATCATCATCATCATCATCATCATCATCATCATCATCATCATCATCATCATCATCACCATCATCACCATCATCACCATCATCATCAGCATCATCAGCATCATCAGCATCATCAGCATCACCAAACATCACCACGACCATTACCATGACCACCACCATTACCATCATCACCAGCACCACCGCCACCACCCTTACCACCATCATCTTCACCACACTCATCATCAACATCATCATAATCATTATCAACATCATCATCATCATCATCATCATCATCATCATCATCATCATCATCGTCATCCTCATCGTCATCGTCATCATCATCATCATCGTCGTCGTCATCATCATCACCATCACAATCACCATCAACATCATCATCAGCATCATCATCCTCCTACAACTCCTCATCATCATTGCCATCCTCACCTTCGTCCTCCTCATCCTACTCGTCATCATCATCAGCATCATCACAGCATCATCATCACCATCAAGACCACCATCATCACCATCATCAGCAGCATCATCATCACCTTCACCATCAGCATTACCATCATCGTCAGCATCACCATCATCATGATCATAATGATCCTTATCACTATCATCATCTTCACCAACATTTTCATCATCAGCATCATCAGTATCATCGTCATTAGCATCACCAACATCATCCTAATCACATTCATCAGGATTAGCATCATCATCACCAGCATCATAATACTCAGCATCATCAGCAGCATCATGCGCAGCACTACCATCATCAACATCATCACGATCAGCACCATCATCATCATCATCATCATCATCATCATCATCATCATCATCATCATCATCGTCAGCATTATCAGCACCATCATCATCACCATCATTAGCATCATTATCATCTTGATCATCAAATTCATCGTGGTCCTCCTCCTCACCATCACCACCATCATCATCATCATCACCATCATCATCAACATCAGCATCATCGCCATCATCGCCATCATCGTCGTCATCGTCATCATCGTCATCATCGTCATCCTCATCCACATCCTCATGATCATCATCCTTATCCTCATGCTCATCCTCGTCCTCATCATCATCATCCCTTCCCCATCATCCCCCTCCTTCCTCGACTCTACAATTGCACACTATGAATACTACTCTCCTCTCTCCCTAGATGACGTCCGGAAGATGTTTGGCCCCCGTCCGCGTGCTGTTTTTCCACGTAGGATTCCAGGGAACTGGGCTTTCGCTCTGTATTTCTTGCAAGAAAAATGCTGTTCCCGCTGAAGCGCTGGCCTCATTTTCGGCCTTCGCTCGTTCAGAATCGTGCTCTCGCTGCAGCGCTGGCCTCATTTCCGTGCTTCCGCTCGTTCCGACGTGCTCCCGCTGCAGCGCTGGCCTCATTTTCTGGTTTTCATATGTGTTTTTGGCAATCCGATTCTTTTCGATCCTTCCAAATGTTGCTCCCGCTGCAGCGCTGGCCCCATTTCTGCGCCTCTGGTTGTTCCAAAACCTGCTCCCGCTGCAGCGCGGGCGTTTTCGGTCCTTCCAAATCGGCCCCGAATGTAGAAAATGACCCCCAGCAAAAATCTTCGCAAGTGATTACGCATCCGGTGCCGATTCGTTGAGATTTTGAGCCGCAGAAGGCCCCCCCCCCCCACACTTCGGGGCGGCGGCGTTTGGAGGAAGTACCAAGCGGGAGTCCCGTTTCTGCTTTCAGAAGGCGATGTTGCAAGCAGAGCCAGCGGGTGCTCTCCATCAGCCCCGCCTTGTGGGGAGCTTTTCGCGGAACCCAGGGAGCTAAACATGGAGCCGCGACTCTAGACCGGCCCAGACCCTTCGAAGATTATCCACTTACCCTCCAAGGAGCCTGGTGCCCTGCTATGACATGCTGTACGGTGTTCTGTTTTGCGCTGCTATGCGATGCCATGCTTTGCGTTGCAATGCTTTGTGATGCAATGCTTCACTACGCAATGCCACGCCATGCTATGACATTCTAGGCTCTGCCGTGCTCTTGTACGCCATGCCATGCCGTGCTCTACGATGCATCGCGCACCATCTCGCGGTCATTGCCCTGCTCGACATCCGACTGTGCGAATACAGAGATGATCTACGCCATGGTAAGGGATGGGAGGGAGGGGTAGGACATCAGATATGACGCGAGCGGACCTAGCTTGCCTCCTCCTCCTCCTCCTCCTCCTCCTCCTCCTCCTCCTGATCCAGCTGCAGCTCCCCCGTCAGCCGCGGCTGCAAATCAGGGGGCCTGATCACTAAGGGCAACGACGCTTGGCACGTAACATCCCCTGGATCAAGTGGGGATCAGCGGCGAGGTAAGGCAGGAGAAGAGACAAAGCCACAGTTGGTTGAACTCGGAAGCGTCGTGCCCAGACTGCGGCCAACTGTCCCGCTCAAAGCAGCACGGGCACCGTAAAAAACCTGCTTCCGTGCTGCTCATGCATCCTGGCTGCCGGCCTGAAGCACATGACCGCGCGCACACTTCAGGCAGCGGGCGGGGGCTGCACTTCCAGCCTGGTGGCACTCTAGGCCGCCTGCCCCCCGCCCCCCTCCCCTCCCCCTCCCTCCTCCTCCACCCCTTCCACCTCCACCTCCACCTTCTCCTCCCTCCTCCTCCTCCTCCTCTCTCCTCCTCCTCTCTCCTCCTCCTCCTCCTCCCTCGCTCCTCCTCCTCCCTCGCTCCTCCTTCCTCCTCCTCCTCCTCCTCCTCCTCCTGCTCCTCCCTCCTCCTGCTCCTCCTCCTCCTCCTCTCCTCCTCCTCCTCCTCCTCCTCCTCCTCCTCCTTCTCCTCTTCCTCCTCCTACTCCTTCCTCCTCCTCCTCCTCCTCCTCCTCCTCTCTCCTCCTCTCCTCCTCCTCCTCCTCACTCCTCTTTTCTTTTTTAAACTCACTAAGATCCTACTCCACCTCAACCTCGTCCTCATACATTACCTGCCTCCTCCCCTCCTCCTTCATCTCCCCTCCTCCTCCAGCGCTCCTCTCCACCTCCTCCTCCTCCTCCTCCTCCTCCTCCTCCTCCTCCTCACTCCTCCTCCTCCCTGCTCCCCCTCCCTCTTCCCCTCCTCCTCATCCTCCTCCAGCGCTCCTCCCCCCTCCTCCTCCTCCTCCTCCCTCCTCCCTCCCTCCCTCCCTCGCTCCTCCTCCTCCTGCTCCTCCTGCTCCTCCTTCCTCCTCCTCCTCCTCCTCCTCCTCCTCTCCTCCTCCTCCTATTCGTCGTCGTCCTCATCCTCTCTCCTTCCTTCTCCTCCTCCTCTACTCCTCCTCCTCTTCTACTCTTTAAACTCACTAAGATCCTACTCCACCTCAACCTCGTCCTCATACATTACCTCCACCTCCTCCCCCTCCTCCTCTTCATCCCCTCCTCCTCCAGCGTTCTCCTCCACCTCCTCCTCCTCCACCTCCTCCTCTCCTCCCTCACTGCTCCTCCTCCCTGCTACTCCTCCTCCTTCTCCTTCCTCCTCCTCCTCATCCTCCTCCAGCGCTCCTCCCCCTCCTCCTCCTCCTCCTCCTCCTCCTCCTCCTCCTCCTCCTCCACCTCCTCAACCTCCTCCAGTCCGTAGCCGTTTTGGCTCGAGCACATCCGGCTCGAGCCCCATCCGTAGCATTTTGCTTTGCGGTGGGCCCCATGTCGCGTCCAGTGCCTTCACGTGGCGCTTGGGGGTCTCCGATTCCTGCCGCGGCTGTCTTTGCAGCAACTGTCGGATGGCGAGACTGGACGAATTCGTTGAGTCCAGCTTTCAAAATGCTGAATGTGGTATGGGGTTGTATTTATTGCGCTCGAGGGATACCCTTCGGGTTTGAAGCGCATGCCTGCATTTCCACGCCTCGTTCAGTACCACATCACTATTACCATCTTCATCCGCGTGGCGGTACTGGTGGTTTCGGGTCGGAGCCAACCGTGAGCAGTGGTTTTCTCACCTTCAGTTTGCTGCTCGAGGTGTCTCGCACTTGTTCTGCATGTGTTGCTCACGGGCGGAGCTATCTCAATCTTGCTCCACGCTCCAGAGACTTATCCCACGTGCGGAAAATCGAGGAGGAGCATGAGGTACGTCCAATCAGGTGTAAGGTGAAAGGCTTCCCCCGAGTCGTATGTCAATGCTGTTCCTAAGTGGTTTCTAAGTGGTGGGCCGTGACATTTCACAATGTCTGTTGCTTGGTGGTGGCTTCCATGTCTGCGTTGTGCTGCTTGCAAGATTTCCTGGTTGGGCCCTGATATTTCGCATTCGCTCTACGTATACTGGGGATTGTATGTGTCAGACGTGATATTTCGTGGAGTTCGTCTTCTGGTGTGCTCATCCATGTCGTCTCGGTGCTCCGCGAGCTCAGGTCACGTGCGTTGTAGTATGACATGGTAGGATATCGCTACGCGATGGCTATAATCCCAATAATTCCGCAACCTCTTCCTCCTCCTCCACTTCCTGCTCCCTGGACCTCTTCCACCTCGTCCTCCTCCTCATCCACCTCCCTGCACCTCCTCCACCACCTCCTCCGCAACCTCCACCTCCACCAACTCCTCTTCTCTTTTTCTTCTTCTTCTTCTTCTTCCTCCTTCGGGTGGACGGTTGAAGCCCAGATGAGAACGAGACGAGACAGAGCGGGGACAGGAAGGCGACCAGCGGCAGCCGCGGGGAGCAGTCACCCGCACCGCCCGCTGCTCGGCCCTGTAACGTGCGGCGCACACGTGCAGCGAGCGAGGCGGTAGGCACAAGTGTGGTACCGCCTACCTAGGGCGCAGAACGGCAGAAAAGGAAAGGAGCGAGACAAGTGGAAAAGCGGAGTCCTTCCCACAGCCGACGGGGTACTGTCAAAGACGAGCCGAGCACACATGCGCACGGCACCGGGGGGCTACCGTTTTTCAATGTGAAAGAAAGCAATGGCTGCTTTGGCGGCGTGAACCTTCACCCCGAGGCCCTTCCCCCAAGGTCGAGTGCCTAAAGAATACACACTGGTAGCTCGGATTGCATGCGTGAGGGCAGGGAGCACGAGAGGAGCAGCAGCAGACGACATGGCCCCTGTAGTGACGAGTACCATTCCTCCGTCCCAAACCAGGTAGGATCCAGTTGGTGGAGCCGGTGGTCACAGACGCGTGTGATACATGCAATCCATTCCCAAGTTCGGAGCCCCAACTCCAAGGTAGGGATCGAAAGGTCTATAATATTTCCGTGGTGGTGTTGGTAGCCAGCCATCTGAGGCGTGCCCAAGTGCTGGCGTTGGAGTGTGAGTTCATCGTCCAGAGACCATTCAAGGGTTTTGGTGGCCAGAAGGTCCAATTGGGCCCTAGCGGGCACTCTGGAGCCGACGGGACCAGGTAGAAGGGACGGCTGCTTTCCACGAAGCCGCCTCCTTGGATGCACGGGACCCGAGCCGAAAAAGACCCAGGGGAACCGAAGCCATGCTTCCTGAATAAAGGCCAACCCGAGAAACTTGCACATGTCGGAGGGGTAGCATTTGCTTTGTGCTGCCGCCCACTTCCCAGATAGGTCCCAGCCCTCAAGGGCTACGTGTCCAGCAGGGTGCCGACAACGAGAACTTCCAGGTTCAGCGTGCAGAGCGTCGTAAAGGGCAGCACAATGAATCGCCAAGAGGTTCGTGGGTTTGCGAGACGGAGCGCCGAAGGCACATCGATGAATTGTGATATATGTACGTCGTTCTGAGAGTACAAGCGTTGAAGCAAAGGTAGGTGCCACGAGCTGGGGGCTTCTTCGGGGGCCCAGGGCTCCGCGGGGTGCTCCATGATAATGAGCACCTGAAGCCTCCAACGAAGGGTCGCAAACTCCAGCGTGGTCCTTAAAAGCTTGCTCCCCAAGGATAGCTGACGAAACTCCTTGTCCGAGATGTGCTTGAGGCCCTGGAGCTCAGCTTTGGATCTTAGAGGCCTGGGGGGTTTGCTGCGCTGCTCGTCTGGGCGAGACCCAAGATCCCGGTGCCTGGCCACGGACTAGGTCTCACATGGGGGCCCCCCTCCAGGACAGTACAATCGAAGCCACTTCGGACCAGATGTGTCCATAAGCGTATGGAATCGGAGAGCGTGAGATCCCCGAAAACGGGGTCATTGATCACGTCTATGCTGAGTACAGTGATAGAGGCTGGAAACTAATCCAGGTGTTGCTCAATCCAATACTGCATATCTCCATTACGCCGAGACCCACTAAAGAGGTGGAGCACATACATTTGGGATCGGGAGGGCGCGCGGATGGGGGCAACAACACCAGCTCCTCCTCCCCCTCCTCCTCCTCCTCTTCCTCCTCCTCCTCCTCCTTGCTCCTCGCTACTCGCTCCTCCTCCTCGCTCCTCGTTCCTCCTCCTGCGACCTCTCCTCCCCCTCCTCCTCCTCCTCCTCCTCCTCCTCCTTCTCCTCCTCCAACTCCTCCTCCTCCTCCTCCTCCTCCTCCTCGCTCCTCGCTCCTCGCTCCTCCTCCTCCTCCTCCTCCCTCTCCTCCTGCCCCTCCCGCGCAGCGTGCTGGCCACAGCGAGGCGGACATCCACGCCGGCGCGCGGAGAGGCGGGGCGGCGGGCCTCGGACATGAAGTGCGGCGCCTGGCCAGCGAGGCGGCCGCCGCTCGAAGAGACCCTCTTCCTCCTCCTCCTCCTCCTCCTCCTCCTCCTCCTCATCCTGCTCCTCCTCCTCCTCCTCCTCCTCCTCCTCCTGCTCCTGCTCCTGCTCCTCCTCCTCCTCCTGCTGCTCCTCCTCCCCTCCTTCTCCTGCTACTCGTTCCTGCTGCTCCTCCTCCTCCTCATTCCTCCATCCGCCAGCCTTGTAAATGACCCCTGCCTGTCGCACACCCAGACGTGTCCATAGGGCTGGCGGGGCGTTTCGCCTGAGAGGTCCTCGCCATGAATGACACCGAAGCTTGAAGGTTGCAACAGTTTTACAGATGGGAGGGCAGGTCCTTTACGAAATGTGGCTCTCGCAATTGCGCCGCGTACATTCATTCTAAAAGCTTGCAGCAGTTTCACGGATGCACGACACGTCCTTTTCGTTTTGAAAGGTTGCAGCAATTTCACGGATGGAAGGCGGACCGTGTTTAAATGTGCCTCTCACATTTGCGACGCCAACGTTCGATTCAAAATGTTGCAGCAGTTTCAAAGATTCGTACGGTCGGAATCCGAGGGATGGTCTTCTGCCACGACTTAGGATGGTCAAGTCGCGACATCAACGTTGATTCGCGATGTTGAAATGCCAGGAACGGTGGACCGGTACGATTAGAATTGTCAGGACGTAACAGTCATCTTGATCCGCGGCGTTAAATTCCCAAGAACGGTGTTTTGGCACGGTTGAAGACTCTCAATCGATTGTCTTCCAATGGGGCGGGACGGAACGGAACGGAACGCCTGTGCGGGCATGAACCCGGGCCCCTTAAGCGAGAGGCGGGTGAGGCCATGGCCTCGCATGAGAAGCTGCGCGCTTCGGGGGTCTTCCAATGGGGCACTTCCCGCAATGAAAAGAAATCCTTGTAGCAGCCTCTGAAGAGGGAGCTCGGAGATGGTAGAGGAGGTAATTGCAACATCGTTGATGCGTCTTGGGTTTACGCTGGTCCTCCTCCTCCTCCTCCTCCTCGTCCTTCTCTTCCTTATTCCTCGTCCTCCTCATTCCTCCTTCCTCGTCCTCCTCCTCCTACTCCTCCACCTCCTCGTCCTGCCTCGTCCTCCTCCTTCCTCTACGTAGGCTGTACAGTACTGTACACAACGAAAATGCAAGAGCCCTTTGTGTTGGGTCCACGCTGGCAGCCAGAATTGTTGCACTATCTCTCCGTCGGTCCGTCAATCAAAATGAGTCTGATCGTCAGTATGTCCGCCAATTCATTCAACAATCCACTCATGCATCCGTTCATTCTCTGTCTTTCCTTCCTCGTCCAATTCTCCCCATCCCTTCATACATCCATCCTCCTCATCCACCATCCCTCCTCCCTCCTCACGCTCCCCTCCTCCAACCTCCATCCCATCCCCCTTCTCCCTCTCTCCTCTCCCTCCTCCCGTCCTTCCTCGTCCCTCTTCCGCCCTCCCTTCTCCATCCCCCCTCTCAACTCAGCTCCGCCAAATTGGTGTCAAAATCTCGCTCCTCGCTCCACTCTCCCCGTCCCTCTTCCCCCCTCCAACCCTCACCCTCCTCGCTCTTCCCACCTCGCTGCTCCATCCTCACTCCACCCAATTGTCCTCCTTGTCCTCCTGATCATTGAGAAGGCAGAAGAACCACCGTCATAACCGGCAACCCGACGGGCAAAGCAGTCTAGTAAACGCACCCAAGGAAGGAATCCAACAGAGCAGGGCTGTTTAGTAGACGCCGGAAGTTGATCAATAAACGCCAATTATTAGGGTCGGGATGGTGTTTCCTCGGGTCGGGATGACTTTTCCTTCCTTGATCATTGTCGGCGTCCTATTCCTTCTCCATCTCCTCCTCCTCCTCCTCCTCCTCCTCCTCCTCCTCCTCCTGCTCCTCATCCTCGTTTCATCCTCGTTTCATCCTCGTCGTCCTCCTGGGCAACCTCGTCCTCCTCCGCCTCCTACTTTGTCTCTAACTCCGACCGTCTCCTCCTCCTCCTCCTCCTCCTCCTCCTCCTCCTCCGTCTCCTCCTCCGTCTCGTCCTCGTTCTGCCTCTCTACTTTTTCTCCGCTCTTCCTCCTCCTCCTCCTCCTCCTCCTGCTGCTGCTCCTCCTGCTCCTCCTCATCATCACCCCTTGCCCCGTCATCTGCCCCATCTTCCACGCTGCTCTCTGCCCACTCCTGCTGCTCCTCCTCCCTCTCCTCCTCCTCTCCTCTCCTCCCTCCTCCTCCTCCTCCTCCTCCTCCTCCTCCTCCTCCCTCCTCCTCCTCCTCCTTCGCCTCCTCCTCCTCCTCCTCCTCCTCCTCCTCCTCCTCCTCCGCTGCTGCCTGGCGCAAGGGCTGTGGAAGGCCAGCCAGTGAGCCGGCGCCAGCGCCGGTCGCGCCGTCGCCGAGCGCCGCCGAGGCCCGCTTCTTGGACGGCGGAGTGGAGGCCTCCAGGCCGCGCGCAAGGAGGAGGAGGAGGAGGAGGAGGAGGAGGAGGAGGAGGAGGAGGAGGAGGAGGGAGGACGAAGAGGAGGAGGAAGAGGAGGAGGAGGAGGAGGGGGAGGAGGGGGAGGAAGAGGGGGAGGGGGCCACCTCTCTCCCGGCCAAGCCTGCCCGTCCTGCTCGGCTGCAGCAGCGTCGGGCTAAAGTCGCCGTCGTCGTCGTCGTTGTCGTCGTCGCCTCGGCCTGCGATGCGAGGATGCGCATAAGAAGGGGAAGCTCCGAGGGCACCGCGACTGCACTTCCGACCGGAGGGGGAGACGATAAGAACGGGTAAGAGAAGGCAGGGCAGCCCGACGCACAGGCGGATACATGGATGAACTGACGCAAGTGATACCGAGTCAGCACAAATGGGTGACCGAGGGCCTCCCGCAGAAACGAAGTGGCGGCGAGCCGACAAGATTAGAGTAATCGATCCTGAAATGAATTCTGCTTGGTAAAAACCGTTTAACCCCCTGCCCCACTAGCAATTGTAAATGGCGCGGGCCCCTCCGAGAAATCCCCGACTCGCACATTGTGCTGTTCAACGACTTGCTGGCCCTACCTTCCGACAGAAACGATGCGGCTTTGTTGTATTGACAAGACTGGTGCTGGCGTCTGTCTGTCTGAAGGGCGTATACGGGCATGAGTAAGTATGGCCGATGAGACGTGTTCTGAATTCCCACCCAACCCGAACGCATTAACAACTACTTCCGCACCAGCCCAGAATCACAAGAACCCCTGACCCGTACCCATACCCCCAGACATCCTCCGACATGATTTTGTTAAATCCGCGGCCCCAGGAAGGTCCCTGCCCATTCCCCCAGGTGCAATGTTTCGTCCCTGGTCCGTTTTTGATGGTCCCAAGTCCCAACAACGGCCCCCGAGGGCCGAAATCCGAGGGAAAAAACGCCGGTTGACAAACGTCCTGAATCTATTTTTGGCTTCGGGGTGAAAGGGGGCCCCCTGGAAAATGAAAGCGGGCTTGAACCAGCGAAACCTCTGCTATCCTCCTCCTCCTCCTCCTCATTATGTTCCTCCGTCCCCTTTTCTTCCTCTTCCTCCTCCCCCTTTTCCTCCTCCTCCTCCTCCTCCTCCTCCTCTTCCTCCTCCTCTTCATTTCCCCTCCCTCCCCATCCGCCTTCATCCCCCCTTCCCCTCCTCCATCCTCCCACAGCGGCAGGGAAAACAAAAGAAAACCCAAGGAAATAACAGGTGTGCATCAGAATAATAACAAAAACCAGAGGAAAAAACAAACAAAAAAAGAAACCAAAGGCTTGGAATTGAAAACTAAGCAACAACCTAAGGACCCCCCCAAAAAAAAAAAATCAGGCACCCTTCTCGGTGGAGCGTAGGGGTGGGAAGTGTAGGTCTGCGAATCTTTGGTTGTTTTGTTGTTTGGATGTTTTCCTTAGGTGTTTCTGTGTTTTTCGGCTCCACCCCTTTGGTTTCTTTGTTCGTTTGGTTTTTCCTTTGGTTTTCTTTGGTTTTCCTTGCCGCTGTGGAAGGAGGAGGAGGAGGAAGAGGAGGACGAGGAGGAGGAGGAGGGGGAGGGGGAGGAGGAGGAGGAGGAGGAGGAGGAGGAGGAGGAGGAGGAGGAAGAGGAGGAGGGAGGAGGAGGGGGGGGAAGAGGAGGAGGAGGAGGCGGAAGAGGAAGGATGAGGAGGAGTAGGAGGAGGAGTAGGAGGAGGAGAAGGGGGAGGAGGAGGAGGAGGAGGAGGAGGAGGAGCTCACCCACCGAAGAGGGGGAGAGAGAGGTCCGACGTCCAGCACCCCGCCCAGCCCGCGCGCGAGCACGCACGCGGGGCGGTCCTCGGTGAACACCGTGGCCGCCACGGCGACGGCGGCCGCCGCCGCGCGCGTGGGCGACAACAACCGACACAAGGACGAATCAGGGTGGCACAGACAATTCAAAGGACATGCACAAAACAAAAGGATCTAAGTTAAACAAGGCCATTGCCCTAGGAAATCAAAGCACCCCGCCCCAGGGCCTGAATGACCTTGCTCCGTCTCGCACCAACGCGCAATCTGGCCTTCACAAGAGACAAGGTATAGACAGGAGTGGTACATACAGAGGGAGAAGCCCGAAAAATCTGAAAACAATTATGCATAAGATCCACCGCGACGAATTGTGACAGCAGGCACTCACAGGACGGGGCAAGGAAGAGATGAGGGAGGATGGAACTCAGAGGCCGATCGCCCCAACATTCAGGAAGCCAAGGAAGAACACTCCGAATACTCTGGACCAGGACAGGGCATATCGAATAATGGAGCAGGTCGTCTCCGTTCACGGCGTAACAGCCGAATCCACACACCTGCACCGCCTGCCTATACCGCCGAGTGGTATTCCATCCATTAAATATGGACTTCAAACACGCCGATAAAATATATCCAGGAAGTTTGGAATCAACAACACCAATACGAATAACCGTCAGAAACACACCGGCGGGCACAATATCAGGGACCCATTTTTCAGCCTTGGGAAAATAACGTCCTGGACACTGGGAAACTCACGCTGCTGATTCATGAGCAACATCTTGGTCACCCGAGCCTGAACAGCCTTGGGCTTGCAGTTCAAGGGGCGGTGAATCTGGAAGAACTGATTATACAGGTCCCCGATGCGTAGGAAGAGGGAATGTTTCGCATAGGGGCTATACCTCCATGCGATCACAACGTCGTCCGAGTCTGCATACTCCTTTAATTCATTTTTCAGATCATGGAGCTTGTCAGAGCTGATGGCGGAACGTAACGTGCAGGCGCGGGCATAGATCTCCAGCCTCCGTGCCTCCACACGGTGGCCTAAATCTTTGAGCTGATGCAGGGTCCCAGGCGGAAACGCAAACCTCGGGGAACAGGTGAGCCCCTGGAGAATGTTCTTTTCAGCAAGGCGGACAGATTTTGGAGGATCCCAGACCTGCGACACGTGGCTCGCGACGGGCAGCACATAAATGTTGCATGCGGAGACGCTAAAAGATAATCCTCCTCCCATCTGCTTCACTTGCAATGTCCTCCTCCCCAGCGTAGTAATAACCTGCTTCCAACTCTCCTCCCTCTCCTCGATGCCCAAGTACACACCCAAATACTTCCCATTCCTGATAATCTTAAATTGACGAATATTCACACCCACTCTCCGAAGGTCAGCAACTACAGATTCACGAAAGGCGGGCGACGGAATCACCAGCACGCACTTGGCAAGGTTCGAAATGAGGCCAGAAGCTTTGCCACCGTCAGAGAGCACTCTCAGGATCGTCGGGAGGCTCTGGAGCACATCACGACAGCATATGCCTATGTCGTCGGCGAAGGCACCCATCTCGATGGGCAGACTTGAACATCTTTTACGCATTCTTGTCAAAATCGGGTTGATACATAAACAGAAAATCAATCCAGAAATGGGGCAGCCTTGCTTCACACCCCTTCCCACCGCAATATATACAGGATCGCGGCCGTGAATACATATACTCATACGCATATCCGAATGCAACGCCTTGATTGCCCGACGAATATTCCGAGGAAGATTAACGCGCCGTAAGACAGCCCAAATATACTTGTGAATGACACTGGGGAAAGCGTTTTTTACACCAAAAAGCTCCGATCCAATCCGAGGGGAAACGTCCATCATGGCCCACTTCAAAAACGCAGCGTCCAGGGAAAACACATTGCCCAGAAGCTGTCGGCCCTCAACGAAACCCTTCTGGCAATCCTCAGCGGTGTCCTTCACAACCTCTGAGACTGCAAAGCCGACGCAGCTGGTGACAATCTTGTTGTCAGAGTTCGATAATGATAGGGGCCTCGCGCACGCTGGCGTACGGACAGCGGTATCAATACCGCCTGGACAGTCCTTAGGCAGAAACACACCTCTAGCAACGTTAAAATCAGGAGGGAGGCGCCCAGTCTGAATCATCCTCAAGTAGATTTCGCACAGAACATGCTGAGCCGAATCGCCAGCCGATTTCCAAGCAGCATAAGGTACTCCATCAGGCCCTGGGGCAGTGTTATTCTTCCAAGAGATAATATCTGGAAATTTGCTCTCAGGGGCCACCCAAGGATACAATGCTAAATCTCTGGCCTGGTAGTGGAACGGGTGGGAGGGGATCGGGATGATCTCAGAACACAAATCCTCCATACTTTCCTCACAAGCCTGGACATATTGGAAGACCGACTCCCAGCACGAGGCAAGAATCTCGGCGCACCTCCGACCATCAGAGTAATGCTGGCCATCAACGTCAGTGACCTGCTGCAAACAAATCCTGCGGCCACATGACCGCCAATCACGAGACATATCACGAATACGCTGTACAGCAGCAGAGCACTTAGCCTCGGCGATGTCCGCCTTGGACTTCTCAACAACAGAGCATAGCGCCGCTTCGCGCTTGGAACGTATATCTCCCATCAATATCCCCAGGTGCAAATCGAATGCCCCGCGGTCAGACCAGATATTCAACTCCAAATCATAAAACCCCCCCAATACAGGATAACCAGAGATCGCTTTCTTGGCACTGTGAAAACGTCCTCTACGAGCGGCCCGAGCTAATTTTAAGCAACAAGATACTCGTTCCTCAAGCGACTCAGCTCCTTGACTAGCAATGTGGGCCTTGACGCGCCCAGCAGCGTAATAGAAGACATCTTTGATGCCCTGCAACTGCTCGTCTAAGTTCTGGCCTAACTCCTCCGGCACGATAAGGTCCTGGACCACTTCCTGAAATACGCGATGATTAGCCACCCAAACAGGGATCGGGGATGGACACTGGGGCCCCCACGGCACAAGCTTCAGAAACACGGGAACGCGGTCCGAAGGTTTGGCTAAATCGGAGGCAGGCCAGACTACACCCGTTCTCGGACACAGGTCGAGAATGTCCTGAGTGGGCAGGGAACAGTAAAGGCGGTCTAACCAACCGTAAGACCACATTTCATCACGCAGCAGACGGTGAGTATCGTCTTCCTGAGAAACTTCAGCCAAATACGGAAACGCAGACGTAAACAGCGAGGCCACACGGCTGGTGCTGGGCCCATCAAGGCCCGCGGAAGCATTCACCCTGGACTCCCCGACCTCCAAGAAGTTAAAGTCCCCGAAAACGAAGCTCGTGACAACATCTGGCTTCCGAAGCGCTTTCTTGATCTTCGTAAACACACCTCTGAGCTCATTGGTGCCCCACTCAGGATCGAGGCGGAGGTTGAGGAACTGCAAGTTGCCCTTCTCGGAGGACATGCGCGGCAAAGAGATGCGCCCAGGCACCACTGCCACAAATTCGTACTGAGACCAGCTGCGGAGAAACTCGCGAGAAACAAGAAGAATATTGCCACCTGCGGAAGGAGACTCACAGAAACTGCTGAAAACCTGGTGTGTCCGAACTTCTCTCTGGAAATGTACGATATCACCCTCGCCACCGTGAGACTCCTGGACCCCGAGAGCCTGGAACTTACTGAGCAAGGAACGGATATGAGTCAGCTTAGATCGGAAGCTGGATTGGTTCGAATGGACAGGGCCGATGACAGTCTGAATATTCCAACTGCAGATGCCAAGAGAACAATCAGGAACGTATGGATGAGACGAGAGAGGAGGGGGACACGGACCTGGCACATACTTGCAAAGCCGAGAGCGAGCTGGGGAAGCGAAAAAAGTGTCAGAGCAGACACCGTCGGGGCCCTCGCTGGCCTCCTTGCACGAGCGCTGAGCATCGCTCGAGCGATGATCTGGGCTCTCCCTCTGCAAGAGACTACTCACGGGCAGCCGTCCTCTGCTCGAGCGAAACGCATCCTGCTGGGGATGCTCGCTCTCCCGCAGCGGAGGAGGCGGGCAAGAGACGGCGCGGCGCTCACGGGACTGCCTCGCGGGAGGATCCTACAGGTAGCTCTCAATGCGGCTCGCCTGGTGTGCGACATTGAAGATCTGCTGTATCTGCTCGGCAGTGATGCCCCACAGATTCAGCTCCTCCTGAACGGCATAGAACTCTTCAGTGGATTCGCTCCTCTTCAGCAATTTCACGGTGATGAACACATCCTGAGGCGCGACGATCATCATCTCACCTTTGAATCCATTCACCCCAAGCTTACATTCGGGAGTCCACGACTGATGACCGCGAAGTAAATCTAATATCGGCTGGCAGATGCGGCTTATCGTGCGTTGGCGGTCCCGCACGTCAATCGGCAAGTCATGTCGCACGCTCAGTGAGTGGGCTGACCCATTACGGGGGTCTATCCACTGCAGGGCGGACGCGTTGACATTCTCACTGAACTGCTTGGCAGACGCTAGTGTGCGAAATACAACCTTATAATTCTGAGCCACAGCATGAAAGACTGGTTCTGCATCTTGAAGGAGATGCGGGAGCGCATTCATCACTTGTCGGTAATGCGCCTCACGAACATTCTTATGTACAGGCCGAGGAAAGGTTCCAATGAAGCGCACTAGTGGATTAGTACCGACTTGTTGGCCACGACCACGATTGCCATCACCACCTCCACGGCCACCTCCAGTCGGGGTAGAAGAAGATGACGCAGCCGATGAAGCTCCTGAAGATGCTTGCGAGGCCAACTGAGATACAGCCTGGATGTGGGCGCCAAGCTGCTCGATCTGCGACTGGTGCTGCTGCAGGGTGGACTGGGCCGTCTCAACACGCGAATCTAACGCAATGATCGATGCCTCATGAGCTACCAGCTGAACCTGCAACGCGGCCGTCGACGAGTCGATGGACCTGGTGATGTTCGCCTCAATACCTCCCATCATCGATCGCAACTCAGCCATGACATCTGGAGAAATGCCACCATTGGAGCCACTGGATGCAGAGCCGCTGTAACCATGATGAACCTCACTATGATGATCTTCGCTTCGACGATCCACTGCACAGTGGTGGTTCGATGATCTGTCAGACATGCCATCACTGCGAGCGCCACGGCTGCGACTGCGGGATCGGCGGCTCGGAGACCAGCGACTCTCTGACTCGGAGTGTGAACTCGACCGATGGCGAAGACTTCGACGACTCTGGCTGCGCTCCTCTCGGGCACGGCGGTTGTCGTCTCCCACAGCTTTCTTGACACCTTTGCGACCCATTGCAGCGGGAAGGTGCCTCACACGGCACGGAAGATGAAAACAGAGAGTGGATCGGATGTCGCAAAATGCGGACAAAAGGCACGGGCACTGAAGCTCCTATGCCGCGAGGCCTATCCTCGCAAGAAGGCCGCTCTGAGCCGTCCCCTCGGCAGCGACCAAGCTCGAAGCGCCAGGGGAGCGTTTCGAACTTGAGCCAAAATGGCTACGGAAGGAGGAGGAGGAGGAGGAGGAGGAGGAGGGGGGGGAGAGGAGGGGGAGGGGCAGGAGGAGGAGGAGGAAGAGGAGGAGGAGAAGGAGGAGGAGGAGGAGGAGGAGGAGGGGGCAGCTAACGCCAGCTAGCACGCTGCGCCCCGACCGAGGCTCAAGCAGCTCGCTGCGCCACTCCCTGCTTTTTTCCCCAGCAATGGGGAACCCAAAGCCAGGCACTGAGGCTTTCGAGCGGAAGCGAGAGAGGAGCCGCCGCTACAACGAGAAAAAGAGGGAGGAGAAGAAGGCGCCGCAGGTGCGGCTTTCCAATAGAACCCCTTTTGTGGTGCTTTCCAAAGGATTCCTTCAATGAGGCTTTCCAATCGAATTCCTTTGTGGTGCTTTCCACAGGATTCTTTGTGTGAGGCTTTCCCATAGAATCCCTTTGTGGTGCTCAAAGGATTCCTGCTGTGAGGCTTTCCAATAAAATCCCTGTGTGGTGCTTTCCAGCGGATTCCTGCTGTGAGGCTTTCCAATAGAATTCCTTTGTGGTGCTTTCCAAAGGATTCCTTCAATGAGGCTTTCCAATCGAATCCCGCTGCGGTGCTCTCCAAAGGATTCCATGTGTGCGGCTTTCCAATAGAATCCCTTTGCGGTGCTTTCCAAAGGATTCATGTTGCGAGGCTTTCCAATGGAATTCCTTGGTGGTGCTTTCCAAAGGATCCTTTTTGTAGGCTTTCCAATGCAATTCCTTTGTGATGTTTTCCAAAGGATTCCTTTTGTGAGGCTTTCCAATAGAATCCCTTTGTGGTGCTTTCCAAAGGATTCCTTGCGCGAGGCTTTCCAATAAAACCCCTTTTGTGGTGCTCAAAGGATTCCTGTTGTGAGGCTTTCCAATCGAATTCCTTTGTGGTGCTTTCCACCGGATTCTTTGTGTGAGGCTTTCCCATAGAATCCCTTTGTGGTGCTTTCCAAAGGATTCCTTTTGTGCGGCTTTCCAATAGAATCCCGCTGTGGTGTTCTCCGAAGGATTCCTTTTGTGCGGTTTTCCACTCGAATCCCGCTGCGGTGCTCTCCAAAGGATTCCATTGTGTGAGACTTTCCCATCGAATTCCTTTGTTGTGCTTTCCAAAGGATTGCTTTTGTAAGGCTTTCCCATGCAATTCCTTTGTGATGCTTTCCGAAGGATTCCTGCTGTGAGGCTTTCCAATAGAATCCCTTTCTGGTGCTTTCCAAAGGATTCCTTGCGTGGGGCTTTCCAATGGAATCCCCTCGTGGCGCTTTCCAAAGGATTCCTGCTGTGAGGCTTTCCGATAGGCTCTTGCATCAGGCTGAGGTTGAGGCTTTCGATCTCAGCTCTTACATCAGGCTGAGGTTGAGGCGTGATGACCTACGAACCCCCCTTTGGATACGTCCGAGGAGGAGGAGGAGGAGGAGGAGGAGGAGGAGGAGGAATGCGAAGAGGAGGAGGAAGAGGGAGGAGGAGGAGGAGGAAGAGGAGGAGGAGGAGGAGGAGGAGGAGGATGGAAGAGGTTTGAATGGTTTACGCCCGCTGCCATTTTGCAGGGGGGCCCCTTTCACCCCCGAACCCTATTTTGATGGTCCCCGGCCCCGAAAACGGTCCCCAAGGGGCGAACTCACAGAAAACTCGCGAGGGTTGGAATTGGCCTGACGAAGGACCCAACCATATGCAGCTGCGAGTACCGCGGGGCGAGCGAGATGAGACGAAGGAGGGTGGCCGCGCAAACTCGGCCGAGGGAGGTGAGACGAAGGAGGGTGGCCGCGCAAACTCGGCCAGGTGCCTCCCCGACCCCTGGACGACGACGACTCGGAGGCGAGCCACAAGAAATCGTTTTCGACGATCACAACGACGACGAGGATGACTAGGCCGCCGACGACGACGACAACGAAAATGGCCGAACTCCGACGGCCTCCGACGGAAGAGCACGCAGGTCTCCAGACGCACCCCCGAAGCCCACTGAGGCCCCAGGTAGGCCTCGAACATCCTCGACAGCCTGCAAGAGCTCGGATAGCCCAGGCCTCCAGCGATCATTCGGGACGACACTTTGGGCGCCCCTGGAAGGCTCTCGGCGAGCCGCAGTTGCTGGAGGACACCCCCAAACAGAACACCTCCAAGAAGTGAAATCGGCAACTGGCGCCTTCTGAGGAGCTCCCCATGGGGCCACGAAATGCGTGAGGGGTGTGCCGAAACGGGCGCGGGACGCATCTGAACGCAGCCACTGGGGCCTTCAGCGGAGCTCCCTGCGTGGCCACGAACCATGTGAGGGGTGTGCCGAAATGGGCGCGGGACGCCTTCGGTGGAACACCCTATGATGCCACGAACCGTGTGAGGGGTGTGCCGAGATGGTGCACTTGCGGAGTAGAGGCGCGATCCTGACAATGGCGATAGTGATGATGTGGATGATGGCGATTGCGATGGTGATAACGATGATGATGTCAATGATGATGATGATGCTGATGCTGATGATGATGATGATGATGAGGAGGAGGAGGAGGAGGAGAAGAAGTAGGAGGAAGAGGAGGAGGAGGAGGTGGACTTGTGGAGGGCAGAGGCCCGGGGGGGCAGGGCAGCGGGAGGATGGGAGGAGGAAGGAGGGGGAGGAGGAGAGGAAGGAAGGAACGCGGGGCACTGTCTCTTCAAAACGAGGACCCAACACCACAGGATGGCTGGGAATCGAAAACCAGCCGTCGGAGAGCTGGACCCGTGCGGCCCGTTCGTGCCGTGACGACCCCAGCGTCGGTCTCTGACACCGCGTGGATCGTTCCGAAGCTGGGCAACTGGCGACGCTCACCCTTGAACGCCCGCGCTGCTGTCGTCGCCGCGCCGACACGACACCAGGGAACAAACAATGGCATGACATGGATATAAGAACTCTGAGATCCGCGCGGAGTTCTCCGATCTGCGCTGGGCCCCCCCCTCCCTGGCGCGCGGAGAGCGCCAGGGGCGGCGTCGCCAGGGTGCTTCTCAACGCCGATCAGAGAAACCCGCGCGGAGCTCCGAGGTTTCACGTTTGTGTTAATTGTACGTCCCCCTACGCCCCCACGTTCACATCTGGGCATGGCTCCACCGGCGCCGACCCGAGAAGTCTGCGCGGACCTCCGAGGCTTTCGGCTTACGTCGCTGCTTGTTCCCCTGCTGGTTCGCGCGTCGCGCCGACGCGTGGTCAGCCAGTACCCGCCCGCCCGCCCCTCCATGATGGGCACAACCCGCCCGCCGAGACCCCCCGCACACGCTGCCGAGGGCGAGCGCCTCCCTGCGGACGCGCCAGACCGCTCGGCAGCGCGGCCCGACCCCGCCATGTGGAGGGGCCAAAAGCGGCACAGGCATCCGGCAGGCTCGTGTTGTGACAACTCCATCGTTGCCTATCTCCTTCTCCGCCTTCCCTCCTCCTCCTCCTCCTCCTCCTCCTCCTCCTCCTCCTCCTCCTCCTCCTCCTCCTCCTCTTCCTCCTCCTCCCCTCCTCCGCTGGACGGGGCACTGCACGGGTTTTTCTAGAACGTCGGGCACGCTAGTTCAAGGGTGGTTTCGCACTGAATTGGCGATGGGATGTCAGGAGGATGTCGGTCGGATGTCGGTGGGATGTCGGTGACATGTCGGTGAGATGTCGGTGAAATGTCGGCGAGATGTCGGTGAAATGTCGGGACATTCCCGCCGCGCCCGCCATGCTCAGCCACCGCCCCCACCAGGACCCCCCCCCACCCTCCACCCCCCTCCCCCCCCCCTCCACCCCCCCGCCCCTCTCCCCCCCCCTCCAACCCCCCCCCCCCGCCCTCCACTTCAGCCCTACAGGGGCCCTACTCCCACCCACGCGAGGCGACCAGAGTCTGTCCAGCGAGACAGTGGCTTCAGTTGAACCAGCTCTGCTCCGACGTCGCCGCCAGCGAAACGACCGACAGACGACGAGCGACACGCGACGCAGGACGGACGACGACGACGACGACGGCAATGACGACACGACGGCGTCGGCGTCGGCGTCGGCGTCGGCGTCGGCAGCGGCAAGGCGACGACGATACGATACCTCCTCACCCTCAACCCTCAACCTCATCGCCTCTATCCGGCCACCTTCTCTCCCGCCGCCTCCGCCTCATCACCCGATCACCCTCATTATCCTCATCCTCCTTCAACCGCCTCGAGTTTCGTCATTGCTATGATCCTCCCTCCTCCCGATATCCGTCGTCCCGCCTACGACGCCAGTCCAACTCCGAACGACGACGGCGGTTCGGCGGCCCGTCGATGGCGTCGACGGCGCCAACGCTGTTGCCGGCAGCGACGGCAGACGGCGTCGGTGGCGGCGGCGGTTGCCGCATATCACGACCGCCAGGTCCAGCGATGGGAGGGGGGAGGGGCTGGCAACCGCTCGCCTGCCCATGCCAGCGTCAGGCCGAAGGCCATACTGAGAGCAGACGCAGGGGAGAGGGGATGTGAGATGGGAGGGGGGCGGACAGGGTGCGAGGAGAGAGATGAGGTGACAGGGTAGGAGTCAGGAGGTAAGAGGGAGGGTGGACACGCGGCACGCAGGGGGAGGAGGAGGGCTGAGGAGGGGAAGCGAGCGTGTGGCTCAAGGCTGACAGTGGCTCGACAGAACGCACATGTTTGGTCTCTCGCACGGGTTGGGTTGAATACAGCGCGCGGAGCACGGTGCGACGGCGCATGCTGAAGCACTGACATATCATCGAAAAGCGGTGCGCCGCGAGCGGGCACATCGAGATCTGAGAAGAGCTGGCGTCGGCGACCGTCGGCGTCTGGACCTGGTGTCCAGAGGAACGCCCGAGGACCTGACCCCGCAAGCTCTCAGTCGCTGTGAGCCAGCGACTGATGCACTGTCAGGGCCTGGGCGTCAACCGAACACGCCGACCACTCTGTACACGGCGTGGCGGACGATCCACCTCGTGTTTTTTTATGGCTTTAGCGTTTTTCTTACATCGCTGCGTAGCACATAGCGCGGACCAGGGATGGCATGGAGACGGCGAGTCCGCCAGTCCGCCAATCCGCGCAGCTGGAAGTCTAGGCAAAATAATTCGCCCCCCGCTGAGCCGACCCAGGTCACGATCACAACAGGGGCAACTGGCGATGAGGGAACGATCGAGGATTCGGCGGCCAGCTGAACCCGGGCGAACCGCGTGCTATACACCTCGTGCGTTGCATCACTGCCATCGATTCGAAGCGCCAGCCAATATGGCCTGGCGACGGCGGCGGGCACAACGAGCAAGACTTGATGGTCCCACCGCGCGCATCCGCATTCCATCCTGTCCTGTCTTACTCCCTCCTTTGTCCTCCTGAGCCGTCCCTCCCGCCACTACGGTACCATTCACTTCTTCGGCTTGGCTCCCTTCTTGGCAGCGCTGGGCTTCGCCGCGGCCTCGGCCTTGCGCGGCTTCTTGGCTGGAGGCGGGCCCGCATCCGAAGCGGGGGCGGGGGCGCCTGGCGTTGCGGCAATGCTGCTGGAACTGCTAGCGCCAGCGGGAGCGGGGGCGGCAGCTGCGCCGGCGGGAACGAGCTGCTGCGGCGGCGCCTGGATGACCACTCCAGCGTCAGCGGCCTCGCCAGTGACCGCGTGGAGATCCTCCAAGCATTTGGAGATGCAGCCGTGGGGCGACATGGAGTTCGCAGTCGTACTCCTGACGGCCTCGGGCAACCCCGTCGTCGTCGTCGTCGTCGTCGTCGTCGTCGTCGTCGTCGTCGTCGTCGTCGTCGTTGTCGAGTCGACGGCGATACCGCATCGCCGTCGACTCGACAACGACGACGACGACGACGACGGCGACGACGACGACGACGACGACGACGACGACGACGACGACGACGACGACGACCACGACCGTCGTCCATCGTCGCCATCGTCAGCTCGTGAGACGTGGCCTTCTTCACCAGGCCCTCCCGCGTCTCGCCCTCGCGAGTGGATCGCCAGAACGCAACCAAGTACGTGCAGCTGCCCACGACCTGGGGCGCCCGATAAATGACTGAAAAAATAAGGAGGTGGCGCGGCAGCGGGAGGGGCATCAGCAGCGGCGGCCGCAGCAGCATCAGCAAGAGCAGCAGCGGAGGGGGCGGAGGGGAGGAGTGGTGGCGAGGTCAGGTCGAGGGCGGATGGGATGCGGAAGGGCGGGGAGGAGGAGGAGGACGAGGAGGAGGCTGATAAGAAGAATATGATGATGACGACGATGATGATGATCAGAGGAGGAGGATCAGGAGGAGGCGGGAGGGGGGGTGGAAGAGGAGGAGGGCGAGGAGGAGATATAGGAAGAGGAAGGGGGGAGTCACGAGGAAGAGGTGGAGACAGACCGACGGCCGACGGGGAAGGGGGGAGGCGGATGGAGGAAGAGAGGAGGGAGGAGGAGGAGGAGGAGGAGGAAGAGGGAGGGAGGGGAAACGGCCTGGGGGGGGGCGGCCCCGGGACCACGGCCACCGCTGCCGCTCCAGGTCCTGGGCGCGTTTCCATCTCAGAGCAGCCCCCCCCCCACCCAAAAAAAAATACCCTGCAGGGCAGATCCACTCCACTCCCGCCGTCACCTCGCCCGCCCTCCATCCTCCTCCTCCTCCTCTCTCCTCTCTCCTCGCTCCTGCTCCTCCTCCACAGCGTTGCATGGTCCCGCTGACCTGGGTGGCCCGCGTGATCACAGGGTCGTCCACGAAGGCGATGTGCGTGGACTCACCCGCCACGGTCTTCACCGCCTCCACAAGCTGCGCCCCGGCGCCCTTGACCCAGACGACGAGGTCGAGCAGCTTCTTCGTCGCCGGGCGCATCGCGAACTCGTAGAAGACTGGCTTGTCGCTGATGGTGATCGCCGCGCCGCTCCTATCTCGAGCTTGAAGCGATACCTCGATCTGGTTGAGCGCGTCGAGGTGGCCGCTCATGTCAGTGATGATGAGTTGCATGAACCGTGTCACAACTTCGATAGCGCGATGCTTCCTATGCAGCAGCCACTCAGACAGCGCGACCATCATCGCATCGTACGCCATCGTGAAGGGGGCGAAACTGGCATCAATAGAGTGCCACGCGTCCTCGATGTCAGACAAGACCTGCGTCGCCGCATCGCAGGCGCCGAACGCATCCAAGGCCTCCACCAGCTGTGCGACGACGTGGTCCTCGGCGACTGGAGAGCGCTCGGGCCCATCACACGTCGCCGACGCGATGTGAGATGGGACCAGCACGGCAAGACGTGGGGGGGTGTCCATGATCCATGATATCCCCCCTCCTGTACCTCCTCCACCCACCTCCGCCTCCTCCTCCTCCGCCTCCTCCTCCTCCGCCGCGTCCCCCTCCACTCCTCCTCCTCCAGGGCCCCTCGCAGGGTCCTTGTCAACGGTGGCGGGCGCCGCCTGTTCGCCTGCTGCGTGCGCGGTCTCCACCAGCGTCGTCGCGGCGTCAGCCTTAGTCAAGAGCGCCTCCGCGACAGCCAGGTGGTGCTTCAGGAGCGCGGGCCCTGGGCTGCTGGCGAGGGCGTCCATGCCGACCTCTACGAAGCGTTCCCCGAGGCCGTCGCTGGCAGTATCTGCGGCCGCGGCAGCGGTCGAGTCACCAGCCCCAGCGGCGTGCGCGGCCACCTTGACTTTGACCTTGCCGATGTCGACGTGCGGGCGGATCAGGCGCAGCCACTGCGCGGAGGCGATGGCGGCGTCCTTGACTGAGACAGGCGAGATCCCCTCGGAGTCAGCGGCATCGTCACCAGGCGTCGCCTCGACGAAGAGGTCGCGCAAGAAGTCGCGGCAGAGGGGCTCCTGGGACTGACCAGCGGGCACCGCCATGCCAGCGGCGCCGGCGGCGGCGCTGGCGGCAGCAAAGCCCATGGACAGTCGAAGCTCCCGGGAGAACGTGTCCACGAGCACGGCGACGTTCGCAACTTGGCCGAGGCGGCCGCGTTTCCATACCAAGAGCTTGCAAGCCTGGCGGCTGAGCAACGCCGTGGCGCTGTGATCCGCCTCGCCCTCTGGCACAGAGTCAGAATGGGCATCACTCGGCCCTCACCGAGGCAACGGGCTCCAAGACCAAGACGGCTAGCCCAGGGCCCCTCCCCCCCGCTCAAGATCGCCGTACGGCGCGCCCACGACTCACGACGAGAGGCGTTCTGCCCGCGACCTCGCCACGACTCCGAATCAAGGCCTCACGCGGCCCGATGGTCCCGACGCCGAGATGGGCATCCAAATTGTCGAGACGCCAGCCCCAGTCCCCTATTCCACCCCCAACGACACCAGGCGGTCTACGAACCTAGACGCACCGCGAGAGCCTCCCCGCTCTGAAAAAAAAACAACCAACCAACTGCAGGGATCTGGGACCTAAGAGCTAAGCCCCTGAACTACCCCCCCCCCAGCCAAGGAAGCGCACGAATGGGTGAAGGAAGGCCGAAGGCCAGAGTATACAGCGCCTTATACGGCTGAAGACCGAGTAGCTGCCTGATGGAATCCGCGGCGGGGCTGCCGCCAACGTCGAAGAACACCCTCAGGAACTCGGCGTTCTGCTGTGACAGCAGCTCATCCTCGGAAGTGTGGTTCAAGGTCTTGAGTAGGCCCGGCGCCGCCGCGGCCATCGCGACTGCCGCGGCGGAGTGGCACTCTTGCCACCGCGAGTAGTCGTCAAGGCTCGCGGACGCGTCTGCCAAGGATGCGAAGCGGCTCAGCTCCAGGTCGGCCAATGTCGGCAAGGTTGCGGGCCTGAGCTTGTCGAGCTTTTGCAGGAGCTCCTCTGACTTGGTCATGGGCAACGCCTGGCTGCGACCGCATGCGTCAGACAGCCCCCCCACCAACGCGACAAAGGTCAAAGCGTGCTTCGACTTGATGGCGTCGAACAGCTGCTGCAACGGCGCCTGGATGCCAGCGGCGAGGGCGGACAGCTCGTCGGAATGGTCTGGAGGGGGGGAGGGGCAGGACAGAAGCCCGAGGGGAGACTTCAGAAGAGTAGGACGGATGAGATGGGTAAGGAACCGACGAGCCTTTGAGAAAGCGCTGCGTCATGTTAGCGTTCAGCACCGTCCACACGCTGCAAAGATCACAGAATGACCTGTGCGTCTCGGCCGTGAAGGTGGGCGGCCGGCTGGGGTCGTCGACGTGCGCGATGCTGACCGCGAGATCGCTCAGCTTGGTCCGCACCGCTACGAGCTGAAGCGTGCACCCGGCGTCAGCCGCGACAGCAGCGACCTCCGCGTCGACGCTGGCGGCAATCTCGATGCCAGTCGCGTGGAGTTGCAAGGACTTGGCCCACCTGCTGGTCACGCTCTCGATGCCTGGCAGAGTTTTTAAAAAAAAAACTCACGTCCCTTATCCCCTCACTCCGAATCCTTCCCTCCCTGCCCTCCCTCCCGCCATCGCATCCCTCCCCGTCGTCCCCGTCGTCGCCGCCGTCGCCGTCGCCGTCCCCGAAAGGCCGAAAGGCTTACTGTGCAGACACAGTCCTCTCGCAGCGTGCAGTGAGCACTGAAAACGTCGAAACCTGCGGCCCTGGGCCCTGGGGTTCAGGTCAAGCCCTCTACGCCAAGTGTCCCATCCCCTCTGTGGCAGCCGACGCCCGCCAGCCGCATCGGATCAAAGATGACCAAGGTGCCCCCCCCCCCCTTCGCCCAGCAGCTGGGCGGGCCGGCCCCGCGTCCAAGGCCAGACGGGGCGGGGCGGGGCGCGCTGTGACTGCCCCCCTGGTTTGGACATCCTGGACAGAAACAGAAAGACCCCTGGGAGCTCAAAACCGTTTCCACATTTGGCATGTCCCGCTGCCAGCGGAGGTCATGGCTTTTTTGAGGTCCTTCACCGCGGCCACTTCCTCCGACGAGGCGGTCGAGACCAGGATGAGGCGGCGCAGCGAGGTAAGGTCTAGCTTGAAGGCGTCACTCGCCCTCTCACTGCCGTCCGCGCACTCCTTGACGAGCGGAGCCATGGCCCTGGCGGGGTCAGGAGCACAGAGGTAGGGGTGAGCGGGGCAGAAGAGAAGAGACGGAGGCATCTGGAGGAGTGACTCGGAGTGACCCTGGGCGGCACGGATCAGGATATCCAGGACAGGGGCCAGGAAGGAAGGCGGTGGAGGGAGAAAGGGGAACGGTCCTTGCTTCACCTCCCCCCTCTCATCCTCCTCCGCCTTCTTCTCTACATCAATATCGTCTCTCCTGGGTCCGGGTTCGACGACGACTAGGAGGCGTGGTTCAAACGACGGCACAAGACCTGAGAGCATCGCAGTTGAGCGGCTTCTTCATGGCCGTGATCAGGGTCTCAGTGATGTAGTCTTCCTCGAAGGTGGCCCGGACGTCGACGGCGAGTCTGGCCAGCATCCACTCTGGCGGGAATACAGGCGTACGGATCGCATCCATCCATGCTTTGTATTCAGGCGGCGTGGTCGCAAGGCACGCGTCTGCTACCGACTTCCACATCTTGGTCACGATCACGTTCGCAACCTTGATATCCGCCGACTGGAACTCCCTCGAAGAAATGACAAGTTTCATCGGCGCGATGGGCACGGCATAGCTCTCGTTGATGAAGTCCAGCAATTTTCCGAGAAGGCCTTCGAGCGATTTGATCTCGTTCAGCAGTTCCAAACCATCACGGTCCGCGCCAGTAGCTGAGGACACGTACGTCGAGTCGTAGAGGGTCAAGATCTTGGGGCTGCGACGGCTCTCGAGCTGGGCTATGGCGGCGGTGACCTTCCTGGGGAGTACACCCAGGGCAAGCTCCTCGTTGCCGAAGTGGCCGAGCAGCTGCCGCGCTGCGAGTACGACGCGCTCGCCCTGCTCCATGGCCGCCTGCTTCTTAGTTCCAGCGGCCCTCCTGCCAGGGAGCGCGCCCGCGCCTGCTCCCCCCGGGGCGGCAGCAGCAGCAGCGCCGCCGCCTGCGCCGCCTCCACTGCCTGACGATCCCGAACCAGATCCAGGCCCACCCCGAAGTGCAACGCTGTCCCATACGTCAGAGAGCCCGTCGTCTTGCTTGTTGTTGAGGCGGAACTTAACGACTGCGTCGGCCCCTGTGGTCTGCTCAAGGCCGGTGTTGGTGCGGGATACGCTGGCGGCCACGCGACCGCTGATCGCTGCGAAGATCGCCGCGCCCCCAGCGTGGCCGAAGGCGTGCGTGGAAGAATCGCCAGCCTCAGTGCTCTTGCGACCTTGCTGGATCTCGCGGTCCTTCAAGAGAATCGTGCCGATTGGGTTGCCGTACTTGGGATCTTTGATCACCCCCTTGTAGTTCACACCTTTGTGGCAAAGGGCCCGCACCTCGGACTGCGGGGGGTCGACGCCGAACCACTCCTTGTGCCGCGGCGTTGGCCAGAAGACGCCGCACACCATCTCGGTCTCGAACGCCGAGATGTGCTCCTGGTGGATCGTGCACTTGAGGCAGTCTGGCACGTCCTGTACGACTTTGATCGGGCACTCGCCCGGGTTCATGCGGCTGTCCTCGGCGGAGGGGGATTGGATATGGCCACGTGGCCCGCCGGGCTCGCGCGAGCACGGGACGGGCGACCCCCCCCCCCCCCGAAAGCCGTTCGGGCCGCTGGTTGCGTGCGAAGGGCGACGGGGCGCGCCGCCCCGCATCGCGCGAGTCCAAGGGGAGGGGGGAGGGGGTGGGCACGTGTCCAGGGCGGGTCCTCGTATAGGATGACGCACAACAGGAATCGTTGGAAGAAGTCGTCGTTCTGCAAGCTGGCGTCGATCTTCTTGCGAGTCTGGCCGCGCATCAACACGATGATGACGTTGCGGAAGCTGTGGCACTCGGTTGCGCCCGGCCTGGACCAGCGCGCACTGCACCGAATCCTCCTCCCGCCCTCCTTCCTTCCCTCCCCCTCCTCCTCATCCTCCTCCTCCCCCTCCCCATCCTCCTCCTCCTCCTGAGGAGGGGGAGGAGAGGGAGGCGGAGGAGGAGGAGGACCTCCGCCTCCTCCGCCCCTCCTCCTCCTCCTCCCCCCTCCTCCTCACCCGACTCATCATCATCTTGCTCCCTCCTGCTACTCCTGATCCTCTGATCCTCATCCGCATCCTGGATCCTCCTTCTCCGCCTTGGCGTCTGTTGTAGTGACCCCCTCGGGTGCGGCGAGGGCGAGGAGTGGAGGGGCGTGGGGGGTGGGGGGGCACTGCCCGCCGCCGACGCCTCGACCACTGACCACCTCCCTCGCGCCGACCCCTTCCCTCATCCGCCTCGTCGGGCGGCCTTCCGATCAATCGCACCAGGGGCCCCATCCTGATTTTTTTTTTAAGCCTGGGCCTAGGGGCTCAGGGGCTTAGGGAGGGGCGGATGGAGAGGGGCGAGGGCCGGGGCGGAAACGAGCGAGGGTCGCCCAAACCTCAAACGCGATGGCGGGTGGCATTGCAATCCTCGAGGGTTGAATCCGAGAGGGGCCGCCTCCCCCCTGCTTGCGTCACCCCCCTCCTCTGCCGGCCTGGATGGCGACAGGAATGGATTGCGGTGCCCTGGCAGCGGCTGCCTCGTCTCGCGGTACTTGCGCCTGCAGCACGCACAGGCCGCGTCCTCTCTGGGGCGGGCAGGCGGCGAGAGAGGGCGGAGGGCGGCGCGGGGTAGCGGGCAGGATCGAGAACGATCGCGAAGGGGAGATCCGATATGCAGGACGAAGGAGCACGGAGGGCGAGGAAGGCAAGAAGGAGGGTGGAGGGATGTTGGGGAGGAGGGTGGAGGGCACATCGAGGGCGGAGGGTGGAGGGTGGAGGGCCTTTGGCGAGGGGGGGGGGGGTGAGAGGGCAAGAACGGCGGGTGGAGGGAGGCAAGGGGCGGCAAGGGGTGGAGGAAGGCAAGACAGGAGGGTGGAGGGAGGCAAGAAAGGAGGGTGGAGGGTGCTGAGTGCGGGAAAGGGAAAGAAAGGAAGGTAGAGGGTGGAGGGGGGGGAAGAGGAGGGAGGGAATATCGATGGGCCTGGAGATATTGATTCCCGATGTCCTCTGGCGGGTAGGGGTACGCTGGGGGCTGCGGAACTGGCGGTCCCTGCGCTCTGCGATGCGTCATAATCTGACAGACGCGGGCTCGGATCCGCTCGATGGTCAAGTCATCGGCGCTGTCGCTGTTCCCTGAGAAGGACTGCAACGCATCGCTGAGGGGCGCCGCCTCTGGCAGCCTGTCCATGACGTCGGAGCGACGAGACCCCCCCGCGGATGACATCTCTGGCCGCGGAGCAAACGCAGGGGCGTCGAAGCAAGGGGCGATTATTGCACTTCTGGCGGCTTGCACACCGCTAGAACAAAGCCTCGAGCAAGGCGCAGCCGCGGTTGACGCAGAGCGTGGGTGGGTCTGGGCATGAGTTTCCATCCTGAAAATTGCAACATTGGGAGTACACCTCAGGCATTCAAGTCAACGGCAGAAGACAAAGGTGGCGAGGGAGGGGCCCGGAAGGCGAGCGAGGCTCGAGCGGGGGATGCGTCGAGCCCGCGGAGAGGGCGGGGGCACCGGGAGTGGCGTGAGCGGAAGGGTCGGCGGGAACTCCGGCGAAAGACGCTTGGGCAAACAGGTAAACCATCGCGCTGGCGTTGGGTCGGCGGAAGCAGCAGCATTGGTCGGTGGGGGGGGGTCGGCGGCGGCGTCGGCCGTCAGGCTCAGGGACTCAGGGGTAGCTATCGAACCGCGTGGAGTGGTGACGATGATTCTCTGGGGCGTTTCACTGGGCTTGTCTTGATCGCTCCACCATGAGTGAGATGTACCGCGACCCTCACGCTCTAGCCGCTGATTGCCAACGTGCAAGCGGGGAGGAGCCGAAAACAATGCACTGCTGCCAGGGTGAGTGCAAGGGCCACTCACCGACGCTTCCAAGCCGACTCCCGACTCGGGCCAACCCCGACCCGCGAGAGAATGATTCTGCGATGCACGACGCCCATCGGGCGCCTCGCAATCTAGCTGAATCGCGTCGACTGGCGCCGCCAGACCGCGATCGTGCGGCTCGGCCGAACTACTGACACGTCCCGAACGGTGCTTGCGACTGGCACGCTGGCGTCTGGACGCGCTCTGAAGACTCTCCTTGAGAGGGCACGAAATATTCAACCGATCGTGGGTTTCGGATTACTGTACGATGCGTAGCTCACCGCACTGTTTGGGGATCACGCGTCACCAACGCTAAGGCGACGAGGGCAATTAATTATCTTAAAAGATGCCATCAAAGCTCGTGTCGACGTCGTCCTCCACGATCGGGTCCCTCGCAAACATGCTCTGGGGGAGCCTGGGGAGGATCGTCGCCGTGCCCTGCATCCGCTTCACGGCGATCCCGAGCGAGGTGATGATCGACAGGACCATGGCCGCGCAGCAGCCTTGCGGGGGCACGACGTGACGGCGCGAGTAGAGAACTAGAGTGGTCGAGGATGAGTCTAAGAAAGCATGGCAGGAGAAGAGGTGAGGGAGGGCGGGAAGCGGCTAGCGGAAAGAGGAAATGCGGCAGATCGAGACATGGAGCGAAAGGAGGGATCAAGAAGGAGAGGCGACGAGCGAGAGTTAGAGCGGACAAGAGATGTGCTACATCGTCATCCCACATGGCATCGACATAATCACCCTCATCCCCCTCATCCCCCTCCTCCTCCTCCTACTCCTCCTCCTCCTCCTCCTCCGTTCCATCCTGCGCATCATGCGCCCCGCGCGCGTCTCAAGTGGCAAGGGCGACAGCCTGTATGCATCGCGTTGCCCGCGAGGTCCCGCAGGAAACCAGAAGGGTACGTCCTGATCTTCTCCTCGGCACCAGGGTAGTGGATCCCCTGACACTGCAAGTACTCCAAGCCGTTCATCACACGGCACTTGTCGGAAATCCACACCTTATTGTTAGGACAGACGCGCGGCAAAATGAGAGACGGCGTGGGCTTCGCGGGGCCGGTCCGATCGGCGTGCTGCGCGAGCTCCATGAAGCGCCTCATCTCATCGGGTATCGCCACCCCCTTGCAGATCAGCACGTCGAGCTCTCTGCGGGAGATGCCACGAATGCCCGCGAAACGTGGATGCCGCAGAATTGAGGTCGGACGTCGAGAACCAGCGCCCCGTGCGCTCACTGATCGATTTGTGCTGGGTCGGCCAGATAGCGTCGGCGCTCAGCTCTTCCATCCACGGGAGCGTTTTTTTCCCGGAAAGGGCGGGGGCCCAGGGTTCTCTTTTACTATGTAAACATGTCCCCCGGTGCCAACTTGAAGGAGGCCGGCGGATTTTTTCCCTGATAAATATCGAGGCCGAAGGAGGCCGGCAGATTAAAATTTGAGGATGTCTGTCCTGCATGACCTTGTAGCTGACGGCTGGGATCCAGATCCGCCGCCGGGTGACGGGCGTGCCGAACATCCTCGGGTCCAAGAGCACGGCGAAAGCGAACTGGTTGGTGTCGTCGCGCAGCATGCGCAGGCAAGCAGCCAACGGGCTATCGTCGGGACGACCGCCCTTCTCGGGGTTCGAAATTTCCTCCACGTTCTCGCCCAAGGAGAAGATGAGGCCGCTGGCACGGGAACTACCCATGAGGTCAACACATCCCGCAAACGCGCGCCCTGTCTTGCCGGTCTTGTTATGGACGTTACGCTTCATCTTCTTGACGTGCTCGTTCTTGGCGGACACGTCCTTGCAGGGAAACCCGTGGATGACGGCTCGAAAGGGTGGAACCTCACATTGCTGAGGCTCGCCGTCACCGCCCGCTGGAGCGGCGTAGTTGGGAACCTGCGGAATCAACCAAAAAAGATAATCGTCGCCATCCTCGCCAGTGGGGAGGGGGGAGGGAGGGAGGGGGGGAGGGCGGGTGGGAGAGGAGAGCGGGGGGGGGTGTAGAGGGGAAGAGGGCGGAGATGGAGGAGGAGGGTGAGGAGGAGGAGGAGGAGGGGGAGGGAGGAGCAGGAGGAGGAAGGAGGAGGAGGAGGGAGGGGCAGGGGGAGGAGGCTGCAGGACGGCGGCAGGGGCAGAGGAGCTGACGAGGGCCAAGAGGGCAAATGTGATCGCCCACCTTGCGAACGTTGACACCTGGTCTGGGGGCCGGGGCCCAAACGACCCCAGGGCGTCGAAAAATGAGCTCGGGACCCGGAACCGTTCAAGCGTTCCATGCGAACGTAAAAACAAAAACCTTGTGGCGCGGCGGGCCGCGGTAAGTTTTGGGGCCGCAGAACCACCCCGCCCTCGGGCGCCGCTAGCTTGCACACGTCGTCGAACAACTTGAGGTCCGGGTCCGCGCTGAACATGTCCCGGATGAACTCCCTGGCTGAAGGGCACTCTGAAGAGCCCTCCCACCCCCCTCCACATCCCTCATCCTCCTCTCGCGGTTCCTCCTCCCCCTCCTTCCCCTCAGCCCTCAGCCCCCATCGCCCTCCTCATTCTCATCCCCCTCTGCGTCCTCCGCCGCCTCCTAGGGGGGGCTCCCTGGCTGAAGGGCCTGTCGGGCTGAAGAGAAGGGATGGCTCAAGTGTTTCTTCTGCGTGAGACAGTTCGTAGAAGAAGACCCCCCCCCCCCGTTCAAGCTTGGTGGTGCGCGTCACGTTAAATATATGCGCGCCTCTTGCGCTCGTCAATCTCCGAGCTGAACGCGTGACCGAACGCGACAGACGCGCTTGCGGTCGGCTGGCGGGCGACCACCTTCGCGATCACGTGCAGGACCAGGCGCGGCGAGTCCGTGCCAGCGCACAGGCTCGCTACGTCAAGAGGGCCGCCAGCCACGGCCCAGGGGAAGAACTCGCAGAGCGCGGTCCGCTCCGCATTGCTCAGCCGTTTCACCATCTGGTCCACGAGCGCCTCCAGGTAATCCGCAGGTGCCGTCACGTGATGGCCATGCAAGTCCAGGGGGCAAGATGGCGTGAAGATCGGATACACTGGACGACGACTGGCGGCGTCGTCGCCGGCGATGGCGTCCGGCGCCGGCTCAGCTGCGTCTGCTCCTGCAGTGGCCGCGCCTGAGGACGACGCGGCATCCGACGGCGCGATCGGCGGCGCACCGCGGGCGGCTGCCGCGCCGGTGGTCGGCGCCTCAGCTGCTGCCACTGCCGCTGCCGCCGCGTCGTCGCACTCGCTCTCGCCACCAGCAGCATCCGTCTGCTCGGCGACGTCGGCGATGGCGGGCCGCATATTCACCAGCGCAGCCGCCTGGGGGTCGGAGGGGCGCGGGGGGGGGTGGCGAGGGGGAGAGGGGAAGGGGGGGGCGGACGAGGAGGAGGCGGAGGAGGAAGGAAGGAGGAGGACGAGCAGGAGAACGAGGAGGAGGCGGGGTGGGAGGACATGACATGACGAGGAGCGTGGAGGGGAGGAGGAGAGGTGACCGAGAATTGGGGGGCGAGGGCGGCGGGGAGAAGGGGGGATTAGAAGAGGCGAGAGGGGGCAGGGGCAGGAGCAGGAGAAGGATGGGATGGAAAAGGCGCCGAAACCAGCAACCAACAATCATGCGGCTTCGGCTAAGGGCGAACGGACGAGGAGGAGAGGAGGAGGTGGAGGAGGAGATGCTGATGACGATGAGGAGGAGGAGGTGGAGGAAGAGATGATGATGATGAGGAGGGGGTGGAGACAGGGAGGAGGTTGGTGGGATAGGGGGGAAGGGTTGGGGGGGGGCAGGAGGAGACGGAGGGGCAGCGGGGGGAGGAGGCAGAGGGGAAGGAGGAGCAGGAGGGAAGAGGGTAGGGACGTGACGCCGGGACGTGGGGGGATGAGTCGGAGGATCGGATGCCTGAAGAGCGGAGGGATGAGGAGGCGGATGAGATGGAGGGAGGGGGGGCACGAGGACGAGGACGAGCACGAGGGCGAGGACGACAGCGAGGAGGAGGAGGATGAGGAGGAGGATGGAGGAGGAGGAGGAAGGAGGAAGGAGGAAGGAGGAGGAGGAGGAGGAGGAGGAGGAGGAGGAGGAGGAGGACGAGGGGAAAGGTGAGCTCCGTGAGGGGCCCGCATCCGCGAGATCCGAATTTAAGCCAGGTAGACCAGGTCTAGAG
The DNA here is from genome assembly GCA_963575745.1 of Prorocentrum cordatum. Classification (NCBI taxonomy): domain Eukaryota; class Dinophyceae; order Prorocentrales; family Prorocentraceae; genus Prorocentrum; species Prorocentrum cordatum. Next base: position 201,857 of record CAUYUJ010019416.1, read on the forward strand.
AAGGGCCCTGGGGGAGAGGAGGAGGAGGAGCAAGGAAGAACAGGAGAGGGAGGAGGTGCGGTGGGGGGGGTGGAGGGGGCAGAGAGGATGGGAGGATGGGTGGTAAGGAGGAGGGAGGAAAGGGTGTTCGAAGATCGAAGGCATGCAAAAGCTTTTATCGTTGGATATCGATCGTGTGCTTTCGCGCTTGGGTGTGCCAGGGGCGCGAGGGGAGAGAGGGGAGGGGGGCGGGGGGGCGGGTCGAGGAAGAGAGGGCGCAGGAGGTGGGGGGTGTGTGAAAGGGTTGCTGGGGCCTGGCAGGGGCGTGGGCGAGAGAGGGTGGGGGGGGCGCGGCTGACACGTGCCTGGCGGTGACTGGCGGGGGTGCCTGGCTGGAGCCCGCGAGGAGTTGGCGGGTGCATGGCGGGGTCTGGCGGGAGCCTGCAGAGGGCCTGGCGGGAGCCTGGCGGGAGCCCGGCGGGAGGCCGGCGGGGGCCCGGCAGGAGGCTGGCAGGAGGGCGGCGTGGGCCTGTCAGGAGGCCGGCGGGGGCCTGTCAGGAGGCCGGCGGGGGGGATGTCAGGAGGCTGGCGGGAGCGTGTCAGGAGGCTGGCGGGAGCCTGTCAGGAGGCCGGCGGGAGCGTGTCAGGAGGCTGGCGGGAGCCTGTCAGACGGCTGGCGGGAGCCTGTCAGGCGGCCGGCGGGCGGATGGCAGAGCGCCGGCGGGCGGATGGCAGAGCGCCGGCGGGCGGATGGCAGAGCGCCGGCGGGCGGGTGGCAGAGCGCCGGCGGGGGCGTGCCGCGACAGGCCCAGGGGGCGCCGCTGGCAGGCATCAAAAATCAGGTTTTCGCATGGGAGGTCCTCAAAAAACTAACTGCATGGCCTGCCAAAAAAGGCGTTTCGCCTGATACATCCTCACAAAAACGAAGTTTCAGACGAGGCCTTGACGCCAGGTTTTGGGGGACCTCCCATGCGAAAACCTGTTTTTTGAAGCCAGTCATGGGCGTTCCCTGGGCCTGTCACGGCAGGCTCCCGCCGGCGCTCTGCCATCCGCCCGCCGGCGCTCTGCCATCCGCCCGCCGGCGCTCTGCCATCCGCCCGCCGGCGCTCTGCCATCCGCCCGCCGGCCGCCTGACAGGCTCCCGCCAGCCGTCTGACAGCCTCCCGCCGGCCCCCTGACAGGCTCCCGCCAGCCTCCTGACAGGCTCCCGCCAGCCTCCTGACACGCTCCCGCCAGCCTCCAGACATCCCCCCCGCCGGCCTCCTGACAGGCCCCCGCCGGCGTCCCGCCGGGCCCCCGCCGGGCTCCCGCCAGGCCCCCGCCGGCCTCCCGCCGGGCCCCCGCCAGGCTCCGCCAACCCCGCTGTCGCCAGCCACCCGCTTGCCGATTGCCCCCCTCCCCCCGCCCCCACCCCTGCCTCCCGCTCATCCGCTCCACAGCCCCCCAGCATCGGTCTTCTCATCAGCCGCCCCACTCTCTCTCCTCATCCTGGCATCCTCGTCCTCTTCCTTCGCCCCCTCCTCCTCGCATCCGCATCCCGCATCCGCATCCTCCTACTCCGCCTCCGCCTCAACCATCCTCCGCCTCCTCCTCCTCCGCCCCTCTCACCCTCCTCCTCCTCCTCCGCCACCCTCGTTGTCGTCCTTCTATGCAGCCTCGTTCGCTGGAAGTTCGAAGCGCGCATCCGCTTACGCCCCGCGCGGCCTCCTCATCTGCCGCCTGCTGAGCCGCCTGGGCCACGGCGTCGGCCCGCTCCTTCTGGACTGCTAAGCGCTTCTGCTGCTTCTCGATCGCCTTTGCCTTGGCGGCAGCGCTCTTGGCTTTGGCCTTGGCTTTGGCGGCAGCCGCCTTCTGGCTAAGGGGGGCCCGGGGCGCTTTGGGCGCCATGGCGCGCCGCGGCCTGAAATCCTGAAACTCGAGGGGGGCACAAGCAGGTCGAGCGCGCCTTGTGTCCGTCTTGACCGGTAACACTTCGACGAGGCGGCAGGTAGCATATAGTGAGAAGGGCAATGCCTTATGGATCGCCACGTGGGCCCAAATCAGTGATGTTCTATGCGTCATACGCGCAAGCACTGTGAGCGGAAACTGGGGGGGGGCTGGCGGAGACAGCAGAGGGCACCTTGCAAAGAAGTTCGACAGCTTTCGTTTGCGAGAGGAGAAAGAGTCACACCAGGGACGTTCTCAACACCACCTCTGGAGGGGGGGGGATGCGTCACAGCCTTTGTCAAAGCCAGCCGAATTTGAAATAGGCGAATCCAGCCGATGCGACGAGGCGCGCGATGTCCCAGGGCCAGGGGGCCTGAGCAGCGGCACCAGGTGGTGGCGTTCGGCGTTCTGACAGTCATTGTCAAGCGGGCGGGGCGGGGCAGGGCGGGGCGAGCGGGGGTGGGGGGCGGGGGCGGGGGGGGGGGGGGGGGGCTCATCGCCCTGTGACAATCTGTTGCCGCGGCCGTCCACCGCCGCCGCCGCCGCTGTGATTCCCGACGTTTTCCTGTCGAGCCTGAGGTCCCGCGCCGCGCGCAGAACCAACCTGGCCGCTGGCACGCCGCGGCTCTGACGCAGACGCGGGAGGCGGCCTCCCCTCGACCGCCAGCCGCCTGCTGCTGCGCCCACAGTGCCAGCGCCGCCAGTGAGGGAAGAGCTGAGAAGTCGGATGAGGGAGATAATTGTGGGAAACTGTGACACACTGGCATCCGAACGGTTGAGGTGACGTAAGTTAGCGGGGCGGGGGGGGGGAAATGGAGGGGAGGAGGGGAGGGGGGGTACTGCAACCCAGGGAAGGTTCAATGATGCAACATATCATAGCCGAGCATAGCCTGGCACGGCAAAGCTCGCCGCGCCACCCACCCTTCGGCGCGCGGGATCCCGGATCCCCTCCCTCCCCACCCCCCAGACGCCCAAAGAACGAGCTGCGACAATCCGCTTCAGAATGCAATCCAAGAGGAGAGCGAGGAGCTCGCATCTTCGGGCGGCTGGAGGACGGCAGACGGCGCAAGCTGCGCAGACGGTCAATTGAAGTCGATTGGCTAGCAAAGCATATCAGCATGTCTGAAAACTGAGACCGAACATATCTCGCCGGCCGCCCCGCGAAACGGAGGCTCAAAGACGGCTTCGAGAGACAGCCAGACAAACGTAATCCCAGAGGGCCTGAATGTCAACGGGGGGATTTCACCATCCCTGAGGCCACCTGAGGCATGACAGACAATATCTATGTTGTATAGATTTCAAGAGCTCCAGGAACAGTGAAGGGCGTGCTGGGCTGAGTCGGGGCGGGAGGGGGCGGGGGCTGACGCGTCGCCGCCCCGAAATGCAGCAGGCCCCTGCCCTGCTGTCACAATATGCTCGGGATCGACGACCCCCCGCCCCTCAAATTCTGAAATCCTACCGCAAACCATGGCCATTTGAATGGCCAGCGGGGACAGGGAACGCCACGCGTCTCGCCTGACTGAATTCGACCGACGATGTAACTGGGATGTCTCTTCTTCCGGCATATACTATCTTATCTTAAACTTAATCCCCCAGTGAGATCGTCGGTGGGTTGGATGGCCCACTGGCGGGGGCCTCGAGGTACGTCACCGCCGCCGGGCGGCAGCATGGCCGCTGGCGCGGATGTTTGCAGCCTCGACAGGGGCGGTGTGCAGCCCTACATCCTCCCCCAATCTGTCCTCTGTCTCGCGTCCTCCTCCTCCTCCTCCTCCTCCTCCGCCTCTGCCTCATCATCATCATCATCATCATCATCATCATCATCATCATCACCATCACCATCGCCATCATCATCATCATCATCATCATCATCATCATCATCATCCGTCGCACCCCCTCTCGTCTCCCTCATATTCCGCTCCTCCACCGCCGTATAGTGAGAGCCGGCCTCCGCGGCGTGCTCCGCGTCAGTGGCGAACTTGGCGAGCGCCGCCCACCGGTACGCCGTGCACGTGGCGCGCTCATGGCCGTCGCCGCCGCCGCCGAACCAGGCGGTTTGCAGCATGAGCTCGCAACGGAAGTGCTGCTGGCAGACCACCTCAGATGGTTCAGGCGAAAGCAGGGGCGCACGTAAGTTACGCGCACATGCTGCACGAGCGCATGCGATGGCATATCAGTAGCAGTCGTGCGCGACATGAAAACGCACGCACGGGCTCGTGGGAATGTAAGTGTTGAGTTTTAACGCAGCGGCACCTTCACCGTTCGGCCTTCCCAGATCGCGCTGATCTTCCCGAGCGGCACGTGGGAACTGCTGCACGTGACCAATCGCCTCGCGGCCGGCGGGGCTGGGTGATGGTCCAACTCGAGGCGCCGCATCACCTGGCTCAGCGACTCCGCCGCGAGAGCCGCTGCAGGCAGCAAAGCCCCTCCGGCGACGCCGTCGTCGTCGTCGTCGGCGGCGGGCGGCAGCGCGGGCGCCACCGGGGGCGCCAGCGCGGGCGCCAGCGTGGGCGGCGACTGCACTGACGGCTCCGACTGCGCGGGCGCTGGGATGTCAAACAGGTCGTCCAGGTCGCTGGTAGAGGACGCTGGGGCCATGCCCTTGGCCTCCTGGGCAACGCCCTGGACCTTGGCGACCCGGGGCGCCTGCGCCACCTGGACCTCCTCGTCGCTGTCGCGACCAGATTCGCCGCCGTCAGCGTCTGGCGAGCGGACCCTGCCCTTCCAGGGGCAGTCGAAGTGGCGCTGCAGAGGAGGCTGGCGGGGGAAGAGGAGGGGGAGGACGGGGGGCCGGGACGAAGGGGGAGGAGGAGGCGGAGGGGGCGGAGGAGGAGGAGGGGGATGAGGAGGAGGAGGAGGAGGAGGAGGGGAGAGCACCCCCCTGCCGATTCGACTCGGCGCCCGTGGACCTGGAGCTGGGAGCCCCCACCCCCCCCCACCCGCCCCGCCTCATCACCCCCCCCCTCGTCTACCTCTTCGTCCTCCTCCACCTCCTCCGCCTTCGCCTCCTCCTCATCCTCCTCATCCTCCTCCTCATCCCCCCCCTCCTTCGTAGTCTCAGAGGGCGGGGTTGCGCGTTGCGCTCAAGAGCACCCCCCCACCACTTAAACTAAGCCCCCCCTGCCCTCCCACTCCTGCCTCCGCACTGCCTCGTGGACGTGACATGACCCTGCCTCGCCCTCCGTCACCCGCCGCCCTTCCCTCCTCCTCCGCCGCCGCCCTCTCTCCGCATATCTCAAATCTCAAGACCGAGTCTCTGTCCTCTGCAGCGCCCAATCACCCCCTCCCTAGGCACGCCATGCTGATGAGCTTCATGTGGCTCGCGATGCTGGTGGCGTCACTGCTGCGCAGAGCGGCGCCGAGCGCTTCCTGGAGGCGGCAGGCGGGGGGGGGGCGGAGAGGAGGAGGAGGAGTAAGAGTAGGTAGTAGGTAGTAGTAGTAGTAGTAGTAGTAGTAGTAGGAGAGTAGGAGGAGAGGAGGAGGAGGAGGAGGAGGATGAGGAGGAGGAGGAGGAGAAGAGGAGGAGGGGAGGAGGAGGAGGGGTAGGAGGAGGAGGAGGAGGAGGAGGAGGAGGGGGAGGAGGGCGATCCTGGCGATCCTACGATCATGGGCCGCGGCTGGAGATCATGTGGATTGAGATTGATCTAAAGCGTGCGGGATCAGTTTGATCAGCTTTAATGTTTGTTTGAGATGCAGCCGAATATCCTGAAGGTCCCGGTCGACCCAGTCAGGGTCGTCTGTGGTGTCGTGGGCGGCGTCCCCACTGCCGCCTGCGCTGTCCTCGAGCGCGAGCACCGCCGGCGCTGGCGCCGTCCTGGGTCGCTTCAGCCCGGGCGCGGCATCCAGCGTGTCAAGAAGGTCAACGGGGCCCGCGGATGCCGCCGCAGGCTCAGGCACAGGCGCAGGCACCGCCCACTGCGGGCGTCGCTCGATGACGATCGTGGGGAAGTCCTCGCAGCATCGAAAACCCTACCCACGGGGTGTGCGTGGGGGGGGGGGGCTAAACCCAAGAGCTGCTTCGGCCATCTCTGCGCCAGACCCACTGGCAGGACCAGGCCCCCAAGGCCCCAAGGCGCGCCAGTCGGGGCCCCTCAGTAGGAAGATGGAACAATGCAAACCCCAGAGGGCGAAGCCGTAGGTCCCAACTCATTGGCTGGAGGCTGGGGGGCGGGATGGGATAGGGATAGGCTAGGGCTAGGGGGATCGATCGGTTGAGGCGCGCGGGCAGTTGGCAAGTCCACGGTCCGGGTGGAGCCCACCAGCGCGCATTGCGTGCCAGCGCTGCGCGACGGGGTCCGGCAGCGCCTTGATGAAGCGGACGCGGACCTTGGACGGCCAGCCGCACTCCGCGTAGAAGCTGACGATGGTGGACGCCGACAGGGAACCATTGTCGAGCTCAATGACCCGACCCACCTTGGAGGTCGCAAAGGCGAACATAGCAGGGAGCTGCCGCGGCACCTCGACTCGCTCCCGGAACTGCAACCGCAGCAACGCGTCCTTGTAGCCATCGCTTGGAGAAAAGCCGCCAGTGACCGCTGCGAGGTCGGCGAACTGCATGCGCGCGGCGTGGCGCCCGTTCGGGCGGACGGCTGTCGTCAGCAACGCGAAGTGAACCCACGCAAACCCATCGTCGGCGGCTGTCTCGTCGATATCTGGGCCCGGCGTCCGCTCGCACAGCAACGCGATGTCCTTCGGGTCAGGATTCTAAGAGGACGCAAGACGACAGGGGGGGTCGATGGGGGCGCCGTCCGAGCAACGGAGCAGGGCGACTTCGCGATCGGCAATCGACGACGGCCCGCGGCCAGGACAAGGATCGCACTTCACCCGAACGCATGGTGGGGATCGGGGAGGGGGGTGGTCTAGATCCTGGATAGCGTTTCACCGCGGTCCCCCGCCTCATCCTCATTCCCGCACCCCCCAGCCCTCCCTGCTCGAGCGCGGAAGGGGGGGCGGCGGATTTGACTGCGAGGCGAATGGTGAACGGGGAAGGCCTTGGGGGAGAGGTGGGACGGGGCAAGGGAGGAGGAGGAGGAGGGGGGAGGAGGAGGAGGAGGGGGCGGAAGGAGGAGGAGGAGGAGGAGGAGGAGGAGAGGAGGAGGAGGAGGAGGAGGAGGAGGGGGGAGATGAGGAAAGGCAGGGGGGGGGGGGAGGAGGAGGAGGGGGAGGAGGACGACGACGAGGAGGAGGAGGGGAGAAGAGGGGGGGAGGAGGTCACTCCGCGCCTGGCGGATGGCGTCCGGGGTGCAGACGCGGCCTATCGCCTGCAGCAACCTGGCCTGCATGGCGATGATGTCGGCGGGGGCGTCCAGCTCGCAGAGTTCACCTGGGGCAGAGCGGGCGGAGGGGAGCGGGAGCGGGGGGGGGCTCGCGGTCCGAGGGGATGCGGGAGTAGGCGCGGGTACAAAACCCATTGCGCCGCAAACCCAACGGCTCTCGAGGGGCCAGTGGTACCTTCAGGGTCACCCAGTGCGAACGATCCCAGGTGACAGGAGTGACAAGGGCACGGCCCTCGAGGTCACGCATTCTGACGGTCGAATCAGAAGCATACGGGGCCTCAGAGACGAAAATCCTGCATGGCTGAATGAGCGAGGGTGGCTTCAATTTCGCATGCCGAGGCAGCCTTGGCATTGGCGCGGGTAGTCGACCCTCTCCGAAGCTGCGACGTCGTCGGCCGTCGCTGGTTCGATGCGGTCAACGATCGCGTCCCACGCCGCCGCTGACGTCATGACGTGGTCCTCCGCTGCCGCGCGCGATATCACGGCTTCGGTGAGCGGATACTCGGGGACCACATGATCTGGCGTGGGTGCGATCGGCTGCGCTGCGGCGGCAGCGGGGATCACATCGCCGAAGAGCAGCGAGCCCGCTGCCAGAGGCGCCGCGCCCGAGCTCGCCGGCACGACCGACGTGGAGGCACTGGCGTCGGCGGCCGCCGCGCGCAAGGCTCGCAAGCAACGCGGTCGCGCTCGCGCCAATCTGGCCTGGGTCTTGCTGTTGGTGGAGATGTCCTCCAACTGGGACTTGCGCTCCTCGCTCAGCGCGTCCCAAGCGGCCTCGAACGACAGATGGAACTCTCGAGTCGCCGGATTGACAGGGAGCCCACGCACTCTCCGAGACAGAACGAACTCTTTCTTGAAAATGTCTTTGGCGCCCTTGCCCTGGAAGGCGAGGAAAGGGCGAGGAGAAGGAATGAGAAGGGGAATGAGAGGGGGGGAAGAAGAGGCCAGAAGAAGAAGGAGGGCAGGGAGGAAAGACGACGCAGGCGGGCGGAGGTGGACAATGGAATGGAGGGGGGGGGCACGGGGGTGACGGGGAGAAGAGGAGCGCATGGAGGAGCCGAGGTAGAGGGGGCGTGATGAGGCGCGACAAGGGGCAGGGGAGGTCCTTCACGGCCTTCTGCGGCCGCGGCTGCGGCGGCTGCATCCCGCGAGCCAGTGCCGCGGAGGCGCCGCCTGCAAGGGGGGGCGGATGGGGGTGGCAGGTCGTCGGAATCGGTCCTCAGGCCATCGATCGTCGCTCCTATGCTCGTCACTCCTCTGCGTCGTCGGCAGGGCCGTCACCGCCGCCACCGCCTCCTCCTCCTCACCGCCCTCTTCCGTCGACCACGTCGCCCTCGGCTCCGCCTCCTCCTCCTCCTCCTCCTCCTCCTCCTCCTCCGCATCAGCATCATCATCCTCCTCTTCCTCCTCTTCCTTACCCGCCTCATCCTCATCCTCTTCATCCTTCCCCCCTGATCATCCATCATAGGGCATCAGCCCCAACCTCGTCGTCGGCATCCCCCTCTGGCCACCTCCAGCAACAAAGGAGCGGCGACGGCAGGCGTCCTCGGTCAACTGGACCGCCCTCTTGGCACAGCACGCCACGGCGCTCCGGTTGACAGCGTGGCTGACGAGCGACGCCCACCTGGTCCCGCCTCCGGGCTTGTGCATGTTGAACGCCTCGGGCGTAAGAGGAGGAGGGGGAGGAGCAGGAGGAAGAGGAGCAGGGGGCGGAGGCTGAAGAGGAAGGAGGGAGGGGGGGCAGGAGCCGGAGCAGGAGGGGGAGGAGCAGGAGCCGGAGCAGGAGCAGGAGCACAATGAGGGAGAAGGAGGGGGAGGAGGGAGGAGGAGGAGGAGGAGGAGGAGGAGGAGGAAGAGGAGGAGGAGGAGGAGGAAGAGGAGGAGGAGGGAGGGGGAAGAGGAGGAGGAGAAGGTCTGAGATGGAGGAGGGCGGGCGCTAAGCCTTGTTCACGGCGTGCAGTCGCTCGACGTCGCTGATTGACAGCATCTGCGACAACGACCACGCGAACGCGAAGGACCTGAACTCCTCCGAATCGGCGGAGACCGAATCTGGCCAGTGGGCCTTCATGCTGCGGGCTAGCCCAGGCCGGAGGCAGCACGGAGCTTTCTCGCCGAAGGTGCTGCTCAAGATGCGTGCGGCCTCGTGCTCAGGGACGCGGTCGTCCGCCAAGCAGGCCCAGTTGTACGGCGGCAGCAACAAGTGTCCCTGCCTCATCGAGATCCCGCCGTGGACCAGGAGCACCAACCGCCGCAGGTCCGCCACTTCCGACGGCCGCCCCTCGGCCCACTCACCCGGGCAAGGGCGGCAAGGGGGGGGGGGGGGCGACGGCGGGGCGGCGGGTAAAGGGTAAAGGCCCAGTCCAACGCGGGGCGGCGCCGACGGCCGCCCCCATCAGTCCCATCTGAAAACGCCAAAAAACAAACGGGCGCGCGATAGCGCGACTGTCGTACGCGCGCGCCTTGAGTCGCGACACGCGCCAGGGTCTGCCTCGGGGCCAACTTAGCCCCCTCCTCCTCCTCCGTCTCCTCCTCCTCCACCCTCCTCCTCCGCCGCCCCCTCCACCTCGTCAGCATCCATCCTCCAGGCCCTCGTCGTCTTAAGTCTTAAGCCCAGCTCGCCGCAGGTCGCGTGACCCCGGGCGCCCCACGCGAACCGTAAAGCGGGTTCTGGGGAGTTCGAGACGAAGGAGGATATGTATTGTTGCGCCTGGATCAAGACCGAGGTGCGCTCGCACGCAACGTCGCAGAGCCGCGGGCGGTTGAGCCGCAACCGTCCTTCCGCGGCTTGTTGGAAGAAGTAGGCGATGGGTCTGCAGATCTCTGTGACGATCATGATCTTCCCCATGGCGCAGGTCATCGGCTCGTTCGACACCATGCCCACGACGCGATGCAGCCGAGCCCCAGCAACGGCATGGAAGCTGAGCTGCAGATCCCAGGGCTCGTGGGCCGCCTGGCGCGCACAAGCGGCGGCCTTGTCGTACCGCGGACCCAGCTTGGCCATGGCCTAGAGGGGGCCAATTTGCCAATTCGCCAGTTGCTGGACGGGGCGCGACAGGGGCGAGTGACTGGGGATAGAGGAGGGCGAGGACGAGGAGAAGGAGGAGGAGTGAGAGGGGGGCGGAGGGCAGGGGGGCGAAGAGAAGCAAGGGGGAAGGAGGGTGCTGAGCAGGAGTGGCTAGGTGCGAGGAGGAAGAGGCGGAGGAGCAGGAGGAGGAGGGCGAGGAGAGGAGGAGCAGGAGGAGGAACAGGCG
>CAUYUJ010019416.1:212385-244885 GCA_963575745.1 Prorocentrum cordatum
CCACGGAGAGAGGGGCGGGTGGGGTTGGCAGAGCATGGCGGAGACGGCCGGCAGACACCGACACGTCACTGACATCCCACCGCCGTTTCACTGACATCCCACCGCCGTTGCACCGACATCTTACTGACATCCCACCGCCGTTTCGCTGACATTTCACCCTCTGCAACCTCCAAAACCTCGTTCTAGAAACTAGGTCGAAAACCTCTCTTCCGCCCCGTCCAGACCCTCTACGCGTCCAGGGTCACCAGAACAGGCTTCCCGTTCTCGCGCGGCAGGGCCATCACCGCGGCGGCGTGCCAATGGCGCACCGTGCGAGGAGGCGACGGGGCGAGGGAACGGCTCCCCCAGACACTGTGCGGCCAAACTTTCTGGGCGCGAGCGGTCCGCACCCAGATCTTCTTTCGGTCATATGGGCTCTCGCCATGGGCCATCGGCGGTCCGGCGCGCTGCCCCCTCGGCCGACATCGCCCAGGCGTGATCCTGAACCGCAGCCGCCACGATGTCGGGAACAGCCAGAAAGCGGACGATGACTGGTGGCTGGAGCTCTACGTGCTGCTGCCACGCGCCACGAAGACCTCCTGCTCATGCGGGCGCCGCGCGCCGAGTTCCCGGAAAGCTTGCGGAAGCAGTTGGAGCAGCTTGCGACGCGCACCAAATGGCGCAGGCGGGAGGCGACGGCCCTCGCCAGGAAGCTGGGCTTCGCCGAATTTATCCGCGAGGCCTGCCCTGGGGAGCGGCCCGCCCGAGCCGCGCCTTCTCTCGACTGTCCAACTGTTTTGCCTCGCGCCGCGGACGACCCGCGCGCGTCGCTGGAATCCACTCAGGGCGACCAGCGCGCGTCGCGGGAACCCTCTGCCGCGCGTTGCCCAGTGCCTCGCTCGCCCGTCGTCGCTCTACCCAGCAGCCAAAGTCTTGCCCGGTATCAGCCAGCAAGGTAGCTAACTCTCTTTGCTCCGCACAGCGGACGACCCGCGCGCGTCGCTGGGGCCCTTTCGGAACGACCGGCGCGTCTCGCGGGGACTCCGCGCTGCGCTGCGCCCGCAGCCTTAAGCGTCGGAGTGCGCGGGCCCTTCGGGATAAGCGGCAGGCCATCCTGGACGGTCGATTTTTTTCGCTACCCCCCCACATCGAACAGATCACGGACAGGGAGAACCACGCCGAAGGCCCCAGTGGCAGCGCCCGCGTGCCGCCGCCATCCCACTTCGGCACGCCCCTCACACGGTTCATGGCCCCATAGGGAGCGCCACCGAAGACGATGTTCGCACTTGCGGTATTCACAGCTGCATTTGGTTCGGTCCTTCGCCGAGCTAACTTTTCAGCTTGGTCGTTCTTCCTCTCGCCTTCCTGTTTTTCCTCCCGTTTTTTCCCTCCAGTTCTGCCCCTCCTACTTCTCCTCCTTCTCAGCCTCCTCTCTCGAAAGAGCCACGGAGGAACACGTGGTTCACCTTTGGGTCTGCTCAGACAGATTTTGATCCCGAGCTTCGGCTTGATGACTGCCTCAACTTTTTGTTTCGCTGCAGGCTCCTGCGCTTGCTTGATCACTGCCATTCGCCGGGGCAGCGTTTCTGGATGGGCTGGTAGGGTTTTTTCCCAACCATCCTGTGGTGTTGGGTCCTCGTTTTGAAGAGACGGTGGCCCGCGTCTCCTCCTCTCCTCCTCCTCTGCCGTCCGCATGCGTCCCGCGCACCCATTTCGGCACACCCCTCACACGTTTCGTGGCCCCATAGGGAGCTCCACCGAAGGCCCCATGGCTGCCGTCCGCATGCGTCCCGCACACCCATTTCGGCACACCCCTCACACGTTTCGTGGCCCCACAGGGAGCTCCACCGAATGCCCCATGGCTGCCGTCCGCATGCGTCCCGCACACCCATTTCGGCACACCCCTCTGCCGTCCGCGTGCGTCCCGCACACCCATTTCGGCACACCCCTCACACGTTTCGTGGCCCCATAGGGAGCTCCACCGAAGGCCCCATGGCTACCGTCCGCATGCGTCCCGCACACCCATTTCGGCACACCCCTCACACGTTTCGTGGCCCCATAGGGAGCTCCACCGAAGGCCCCATGGCTGCCGTCCGCATGCGTCCCCGCACACCCATTTCGGCACACCCCTCACACGTTTCGTGGCCCCATAGGGAGCTCCACCGAAGGCCCCAGTGCTGCCGTCCGCATGCGTCCCGCACACCCATTTCGGCACACCCCTCACACGTTTCCTGGCTCCACAGGGAGCTCCACCGAAGGCCCAGTGCTGCCGTCCGCATGCGTCCCGCACACCCATTTCGGCACACCCCTCACACGTTTCGTGGCCCCATAGGGAGCTCCACCGAGGGCCCCATGGCTGCCGTAAGGCCCCATGGTTGCCGTCCGCATGCGTCCCGCACACCCATTTCGGCACACCCCTCACACGTTTCGTGGCCCCACAGGGATCTCCACCGAAGGCGCCAGTGCTGCCGTCCGCATGCGTCCCGCACACCCATTTCGGCACACCCCTCACACGTTTCGTGGCCCCACAGGGAGCTCCACCGAAGGCCCCAGTGCTGCCGTCCGCATGCGTCCCGCACACCCATTTCGGCACACCCCTCACACGTTTCGGGGCCCCACAGGGAGCTCCACCGAAGGCCCCAGGGCTGCCGTCCGCATGCGTCCCGCACACCCATTTCGGCACACCCCTCACACGTTTCGTGGCCCCATAGGGAGCTCCACCGAAGGCCCAATGGCTGCCGTCCGCATGCGTCCCGCACACCCATTTCGGCACACCCCTCACACGTTTCGTGGCCCCATAGGGAGCTCCACCGAAGGCCTCAGTGCTGCCGTCCGCATGCGTCCCGCACACCCATTTCGGCACACCCCTCACACGTTTCGTGGCCCCATAGGGAGCTCCACCGAAGGCCCCATGAGCTGCCCGTCCGCATGCGTCCCCGCACACCCATTTCGGAATCACCCCTCACCGTTTCGTGGCCCCCCAAGGAGCTCCACCGAAGGCCCAGTGCTGCCGTCCGCATGCGTCCCGCACACCCATTTCGGCACGCCCCTCACACGTTTCGTGGCCCCATAGGGAGCTACCACCGAGGCCCATGCTGCTTCCGCATGCGTCCCGCACACCCATTTCGGCACACCCCTCACACGTTCGTGGCCCCACAGGGAGCTCCACCGAAGGCCCCAGTGCTGCCGTCCGCATGCGTCCCGCACACCCATTTCGGCACACCCCTCACACGTTTCGTGGCCCCATAGGGAGCTCCACCGAAGGCCCCATGGCTGCCGTCCGCATGCGTCCCGCACACCCATTTCGGCACACCCCTCACACGTTTCGTGGCCCCACAGGGAGCTCCACCGAAGGCCCCAGTGCTGCCGTCCGCATGCGTCCCGCACACCAGGTGTGTGGCGTGCCGACATGGGCGTCGCGGCGCGCGGGCGCTGCCGTCGGGGTTCCCAGGGAAGCCCCCTGCAGAGGCGACGCTCAGAGTCACGAGTACCGAGAGTCACGCAGACCCAAACTGTTCACAGTCGTATACATACATTTACACTGGGCGTATCCATGCACGCATTCATGCGAATAGAATCAATCGCGCGCAGATTCATTCATAATCAGACTCGCTCGCGATCCGACTCGCACGCGCTCAAGCTTTCATATTCGGACCTATCGTCTTCGTTCGTGTTGTGTACACTGCCACGCATTTCGGCACACCCCTCATACGGCTCGTGGCCCCATAGGGAGCGCCACCGAAGAAGATATTCACAATTGCGGTACTCTCAACTGCATATGGTTGGGTCCTTCGCCAGGCTAATTTTTTTCCGCGAACGCAAGAAGAAGGGCCGAAGTGTACACAACACGAACGAAGACGATAGGTCCGAATATGAAAGCTTGAGCGCGTGCGAGTCGGATCGCGAGCGAGTCTGATTATGAATGAATCTGCGCGCGATTGATTCTATTCGCATGAATGCGTGCATGGATGCGCCCAGTGTAAATGTATGTATACGACTGTGAACAGTTTGGGTCTGCGTGACTCTCGGTACTCGTGACTCTGAGCGTCGCCTCTGCAGGGGGCTTCCCTGGGAACCCCGACGGCAGCGCCCGCGCGCCGCGACGCCCATGTCGGCACGCCGCGCACCTGGTGTGCGGGGCGCATGCGGACGGCAGCACTGGGGCCTTTGGTGGAGCTCCCTGTGGGGCCACGAAACGTGTGAGGGGTGTGCCGAAATGGGTGTGCGGGACGCATGCGGACGGCAGCACTGGGGCCTTCGGTGGAGCTCCCTGTGGGGCCACGAAACGTGTGAGGGGTGTGCCGAAATTGGTGTGCGGGGCGCATGCGGACGGCAGCGCTGGGGCCTTCGGTGGAGCTCCCTGTGGGGCCACGAAACGTGTGAGGGGTGTGCCGAAATGGGTGTGCGGGACGCATGCGGACGGCAGCACTGGGGCCTTCGGTGGAGCTCCCTGTGGGGCCACGAAACGTGTGAGGGGTGTGCCGAAATGGGTGTGCGGGACGCATGCGGACGGCAGCCATGGGGCCTTCGGTGGAGCTCCCTGTGGGGCCACGAAACGTGTGAGGGGTGTGCCGAAATGGGTGGTGCGGGACGCATGCGGACGGCAGCGCTTCGGTGGAGCTCCCTGCCACGGCGTGTTGCGGACGGCAGCACTGGGGCCTTCGGTGGAGCTCCCTGTGGGGCCACGAAACGTGTGAGGGGTGTGCCGAAATGGGTGTGCGGGACGCATGCGGACGGCAGCCATGGGGCCTTCGGTGGAGCTCCCTATGGGGCCACGAAACGTGCGAGGGGTGTGCCGACATGGGTGCGCGGGACGCATGCGGACGGCAGCGGAGGAGGAGGAGAGGAGGAGGAGGAGAGGAGGTGGGACGCGGGCCGTCTTCTTTTCAAAACGAAGACCCAACACCACAGGATGGTTTGGAACAACAGCTAACAAGCCTCCCCCCCCCACTCCTCCGGTCACCGTCATCGGTCCCCCTTTCCTCGCCCTCCCTGCCGCGCGCCCCCCCGCTTCTCCCTGGCACCCCTGTGAGGGCGCCCCGGCTCAGAGCGCCAAGTCGAGCAGGCCCCGGCCGCCCCAGGCGGCCCGCGCCGCCTGTAGTTCGCCCAGCGGTTGCACGATCATGATCTAAACTTCTAGATATCTAAATATCTAAATCGGCGAGGCGCTGGCACTGAGGTGTTGAGATTATTATGTCAGTAGTGCACCCAGCGGTCGCTGGATCTAAATATCTAAATATCTAAACATCTACATCGCCGAGGCGCTAGCATGTATGCGTGTAGATTCTTAGATTTAGATATTTGGATCGGTAGTCCACCCAGCGGCCCCAATATCTAAACATCTAAGTATCTAAATATCTAAGTAGGCATGGATTTAGATATTCAGATTTTTAGATCGGTAGTTCACCCAGCGGCCCGAGGATTTCAACATCAAACTATCTAAATATCTACGTGGGCGAGGCGCTGGTATTTAGATATTTAAATATTGAGATATTCAGATCGGCAATCCACCCAGCGGCCGCAGGACCCATATATCCAGAGGCTGGATTATCTAGATCGGTGGGGCGCTGGCATGTAGATATATAAATACTCAGATCGGCAATCCGCTCAAAGGCACCTGGGTCTGGACATCTGAATGCCAGAATGCTTGCATCGGCGAGGCGATTGGTATTTAAACATTGAGATATTTAGATCTTGAGATCGGCAATCTACAGAGAGGTCCCAAGATCTTAGCCGGGGTATAGCGGGCTAGACTCAGCGTCGCAAGGTCCGATGGCATTGTGGGCGCCAGACCTCCTCCCTTTCGAACTCGCGCGCGAGGTGGCTGCCGCTGGTGCTTTAGCGCCAGCGCCTCGCCAATGCACTCGATCTCCTTGGGCTCCACGTCGTCGCCGTAGAGGGTTGCCATCATCGGGTCGTGCCTGCCCGCGTCGGCGGCGGGGGGCTTGAACGTGGTGGATAAATCCGTGTGCGCGTAGCAGTTGACCTCGGGGCTCTTTCTGATTCCCACCGCTGCCTTGCCAGGCTCGATCTCCAGACGCGCGTCCTTGAATGCCGGGCGAGGCTCCGCCCTCCTCTGCTGGTTGCACCACTTGCAGAAGGTCTGGGGTATGTTGTTGTTCCCTGTAATCAAAAACCTTGTCAGCGTTTTGCGTGGCATCTTGCGCGCGATGGAGAAGCTCTCGTCGGGGTCGCCACCCCCCTCGACCTGCGCCGCTGCTGCAGGGCTCGCGTAGTCAAGGAGCCACCCCTCGCCCCGCGACGGTCGCCTCGCGTTCTTGTCCTCGCTAATGTGGAGAAGGATCGCGTCCGCCTGGTTCGCTGCTCTTTCCATGCGCAGCGCCTGCTGGACGTTCGTCGCGGCGGCGTGCTTCCAAACTCCGCTGTGGCGCCGATGCGCCTGCCCGTCGCGCACGCGCCACGGGCTTTTCGACCCCCCGAAGACAGCCACGCACGCGCGCGGCAGGAAGTGATCGTGGGCGCGAGCGCCGCCCCGCCCTATCTCGTCAACATCGGTCTTCGTGGCGCGTAGCTCGTCGTACTTTTTCCGGGGCGATCGTTGTTCCTTGCCGCCAGCTTCTGCGCGGCAGCGTGCGTCTTCCAGGCCTCGTCGTTCAAATGCATCTCCTTGTCGCCCATGCCCACTTCGTCGACCGCGACCGTGACGCGGTCTGCGAGGGCGCTCGAACTGCGGCCGAACTTATGGGATATGCTCTCCTTGTGCGTGCCTGTGGAGAGCACCGCGCCTGGAGAAGGCGCAGGAGTCGCCCGCGGGGTTCGGTTCCGCCCGCGCTCCCGCTCGTCCCATGACGTCCTCTGGGAGCGCGCTAACTGGCCGCGCCCGCGACGGACGCTTCCCCTGCCCGAAGGGCGCGCCGAGCGCGCTCTGGGGCCACCCTGTCGCGAAGCCAAAACGGTTGCGATCGCGTTAGCACCGATGATAAAGATGTGCGTCATGTGGTGCTTCGCGCTAACCGCAACGATGGCGATCTCCCAGGATGGCCTCGGGGTGGCCCCAGAGAAAACCCCGAGAGCCCCCCGAGAAACTTCTGAGAGGCGCCCCGCGAGCCCCCTCGTATTCATCGAAGGCGCCCCCGGGGCGCCAGATGACCCCGCGACCGTCGTGCGCGCCGCCTTCTTCTAAGATGTCAGCAGCATGGCGCAAGCCATTTGAATGCGCTCAACAACAAATCGGAAAGCTCTTGCCTGCAACCGAGTGTCTGGCCCTGGAGGAGCCTTCGCGGGCAAGAGCGTGTTTTCGTGTTTTCGGGCCGAATCGTTCGATCCTCTCCGGGGTCGGCATCTGCTCTCCGCGGCGGTGCTGTTTGGTCGCCGCGGCCAGATAACTCCTGGGGTTGTCGCGAGCACCCGCGTCTGAGGGTTCGGCGGGATGGCGTGAGCCATGTGGATGCGCTGAACACGTGCCGAATATGCCCCTGCCCACTGCGGGTTTCTGGCCCTGGAAAAGCCTTAGTGGGCAAGAGCGTGTTTTCGTGTTTTCGGGCGGAATCGTTGGATTGTCTCCGGGGTCCGCATCTGCTCTCCGCAGCGGCGCTGTTTGGTCGCCGCGGCCAGATAGCTGCTGAGATTGTCGCGAGCACCCGCCTCTTCTGAAGGTTCGGCGGGGCGACGCAAGCCATCTGCGTGCGCTCGAACCAGACCGAACAGCTTCTGCCCGCAGCCAGGTTTCCGTCGCTGGAAAAACCTCTGCGAGCAAGAACGTTTTTTCGTGCTCGCGGGCCGAATCGTTGTTCCCCCGGGATCGGAATGCAAAAGCTCTCGCCCCCAACCAGGTTCTACCCACCCCAAACAGATTTCTGTAGTGAACAAAGACTTGTGTTTTGCATTTCTTCCTGGTGGGGTGTCTGGTCGCCTTGTGTCTGGCAGGCGCAGTCGTCGTTGTCGCTCTCGCGGTCGCGCCCCTCGCCCTCGCTGTCGGCCGCGCTGCTCGCGTCGCCGCGCAGTTCGTTCAGGCGCCAGTGCCGCCTGTGAAGATTGTAATGGAACGTGGCGACATTTGAAATCTCGCAGCGCACAAACTGCAATCCCGTATCAGACATGGCAAGAGTTTGCTCCGCAGCTTCGCATATCCCCCCGCCGAGGCTCGCTCCTCGACGCGCGACTTCCCGGTCAAAGCGCGGGGGGGCTTTTAAATCCCCCCGGAATAGACGGCGCGGCTCCTCCATGCTAGCGTGAGAGTCGCCCCGCTGCTGCAGCGCTGCCCGCCCCACTCTGCTTCCGCACCCCGCTCGCGACGTTGGCGCCTGCCAGAGCGCCTGGGCCCATGGGCGCCCCGCGTTGCGAGCGCCACCCTGGGTGGCGTTGCCTGTTCGCGCGAGACTGCTCCGACGGGGAAGAAGCGTTCTCGCCCGGGAATGT
This sequence comes from Prorocentrum cordatum, assembly GCA_963575745.1. Lineage (NCBI taxonomy): Eukaryota > Dinophyceae > Prorocentrales > Prorocentraceae > Prorocentrum > Prorocentrum cordatum. The sequence continues at coordinate 220,744 of CAUYUJ010019416.1, forward strand.
GCCGCGCACTGTCACAAGGTCCAGTGACGCTTGCAGGCGGGATGCGTTGTCGAAGTTGATGTCCCGATCCATGTTGTCCCTGATTCGCATCGAACGTTTGGTGGTGAACTCACGCTTGTTCTTCGAGTTGAGCGCCTCTCTGTTGAAAGCGCCAGTGAACAACAGTCGGGATCTATGGTGTTTGCTAAAGCATTTGCGGCTTCCCAAAACTGTGCGCCCGCCCAACCCTTGCCGACATTTTTCTCACAACTCCTTCAACTAAGAGCGGCCATTGATCGTGGCTCGCAGCGCGGCGGCCATCCGCCTTTCGAAGGACTTTGCCCTGCGATGATACGGAAACAAAGCGCAGTCTGCGGATCGGTGCACTCATCGCTTTTCTATAGTTCGTGAGCAACGCTGCTGCGGATCTGCGAACATGGACATCGCAGGCGTCGCCCTGCTGACTCATGACACGATATTGAACAGACACATCGCGCAACAATTTGTGACCGCCCAATTTCTGGTAATAGGCCGCCTGGGCGCGGCGCCCGACAACTTCCTGCAGCGCCGCGGAGGTTGTGGCCGCGAACAGACGCGCAACGCCGAGAACCCCTGAACAGCGAAACGTGGACATCTACTTCTGCGGGGAAGGGGGTGAACCGACCAAGTTGAGCCAAACCAAGTACGGCAGGTTCGCGTCGTGCCGACCCCAGCGCTGGTTTTTGACACCGCAGGGATCGTTCAACCTTGAACGATCGGCCGTCTCCGCAACGTCCGATCGTTCAACATCGACCGATTCTGGGCCGCCGGCGGCGTTCAACCTTGAACGCCCGCGCTGGGGTCGCCGCTGGTCGACACGACGCAAACCTACCGTACTTGAGCCAAACTTGTTACGGTATTGTCAGGGGAACGTAAGACCTGGGCACAGGGGACTCGGGAATCCCCGACGAGGTCGTCAAAAAAATGACGAGGCCGAGCCTGTATTTTGACGAGGCCTCCCGCTGCAGACATCCCACGAAACTCCTCCTCGCCAAAATCCGAAGCGCGGTCGCCAAAAAACGATGGCGAACCCGAGTCCTGGCAAACCCGGGTCTTATGCTCCCCCGATATTGGCGCTCATGGCGGCGATAATGACGAAGACGGACGGCCCGAAAACGATTTCCAAACTTGTTACGATTTTGGCCGTACTCGAGCCAAACTTGTTACGATAATGACGAAGATGGACGAACTCGAGCCGAACTTGTTACGGTATTGGCGCCAATGGCGGCGATAGTGACGAAGATGGACGGCCCGAAAAGATTTCCAAACCAGGTCACGTCGGCCCGCGAAGCTCGCAAGTAGCCCAGGGACGAGCCAAGTGGCCCGCAGGATCGTTTTCGTCATCGATGTCGTCATCGTCGTCGCCCTCTTCCTCCTCCATCTTCTCCTCCTCCTCCTCCTCCTCCTTCTCCTCCTCCTCCTCCTCCTCCTCCTCCTCCTCCTCCTCCTCCTCCTCTTCATCTTAATCCAACGCATGATGCAAACACACACGGAACACATCATGCAAAGAGTGGTGTACTTGAGTTCTCGTCGCTCCGACGCTTCTCTGGGAGCGTCGCCGGCTCCACTGCGTTCCTAATCCACAACTTCCTCCTCCTCCTGCTCCTCCACCTCTCCGCCTCTTCTTTCTCCTCCTCCTCTTCATTTTCATTCTCCTCCTCCTCCTCCTCCTCCTCCTCCTCCTCCTCATCGTCCCCATCATCCTCGTCGTCGCCGTCGTCCTCGTCGCCATCCCTTTTTCTTCTTCTTCCTCCTTCTTTTCGTCTTTCCTTCTCCTTCTCCTCCTTTTCCTCTCCCTCCTGCTCGTCGTCCTCCTCCTCTCCCTTCTCCTCCTCATCCTCCTGCTCCCCCTCCTCCTCATCCTGCCCCTTCTCCCCCCCCACTCCCGTTCCCCCCCTGTGGACCCATGTGATCTAGACCTTTAAATATCTAGACCTTTAGGTTTTCTGGGTGAGCCTCTTTGGCCAAATGGTCCGGGACCAAGGTTCGTACTGCCCCCCCCCCCCCCCTCTCCCTGTCATGCCCCTCCCCGGTGCGCCCCCCTTTCCCTGCCCCCTCTTCTCCCTGGCCCCTCACGCCCTCCTCTCCCCGCCCGTCCCCCTCGCCTCCTCCCGTTTCGCCCCTCATCTCCGTCATTCTGGGCCTGGCCTTCCCACTCCGCTCTGGACGCGCAGACGGACCTGACCTTGCGACAGCTGCTGCCGCTGGTCCTAACTAGATCCGAACTTCGACCCACCCGGGGCGCCGCGGGCAAGCCGTTTTAGAGAGACGGTGCTGCTAGGCGACCAGCGCCGCGGCGGATCAGGGTGGTAAGTCGACTGGCAGGACCGATCCGCCTGGGGAGTCGAAATCGTTCAAATCTGTCCAGGGGCACCACAACCTTTCCACACATCCGAGGTGGAGAAAAGCCGTCTAAAATATAGGAATATGCAGACTACGGAGAAAGCGTACTTATGCTAAGAAATACGAGAGCTGCAAGAATAATGCACATCATGCTCGGAACAAACAAGCGATGATGATAGTCCATCACAGGAATACAAACAACACCACATAACCCTCCACAACGGATGCCGAGCCTCCATTCCTGTGCTTTGGAAACCTCGGGACTCATCCTGCGCTCCTTCGCCCCTCTTCCTTTGCCCCTGCGCTCTTGTCGGGTGCTGCCAGGGGTCTCCCTGGCCGAAGGGGCCTCCACGATCTCCGTGGAGGCCCCCGCGGCCTCCAGAGCACCCCCCACGAGGCCCTAGAATGTCTCAAAGGGCCGCAGACTGGCGAGAGAAAGCCGGAGGTCTAGCAGGGCCAAGGCAGGATCAACCAACATCGAATCGGGGAATCGGATCGGCTCGGAATGTGCGCCAGATCGGGCTGCGTCGGTACGTGGTCGACCTCGACGCGGATCGGCTGCTCCAGGATGCGCAGCATCAACAATGCAAGCATCGGGCCGCACTGGATCGCCCGAACTTCGGAATCGAATCGAACGGGACCGGCCAGAAGCGATCTCGAATCGGATCGATCGCATCGACATGGGCTCTGCAGGGACACCTACACCTTTGGCCCCCCCGAGCGACGACGACGAACGGCGACCGACGACGACGACGACGACGACGACGACGTACGGACGGCGACCAACGACCAACGGCGACCGACGACGACGGCGACGACGACGACGACAACGACGACGACGACGACGGCGACGACGACGACGACGACTTCCGACGACGGACGACGACGACGACGACGTCTGGGCGGCCTGGGCGACGCGGAACATCTCGCGGACCAGCTTGGGCCCGTCGCCGAGGTACTGCCCCCGGGGGCCGGAGGTGAGGGCGGCAGGGAGAAGGGCTGGTCTGGCTCCCCTCTGCTGCTGCTGCTCGTCCACTGTCCCCCGTTCCCACCCCTGCAGCCGGACCTGGGACAGAAGAACATCCCTCAAGAACATGAGACCTTCGCCATCCAAACTGAAGAACATCCAAGGGTTCCCCCGCCCGTGATGCACAACAACATCCAGCAAACACGAAGAACCTGAGGGGTAACCTCTCCGAACCGACCTCGATCTTATACCCCGGTCCGACTGTACCCCTCTCCCCTCCGCGTGGCTCCCGCTCCTCCTTGTCCTCATCCGCCACCGTGCCTGCGGCACGCGGAGGCGTGGAAGAATGCCACGGGCTGCCTGGCAAGGCTTTTATAACATTCCGAGGGGCCCCCCATCTCGGTCACACCCACCGGACAGCATCGCTCCTGCTTCCAGGGGTCCCTGGGCGGCCTTGGCGCCTCCCTGGGGCTCTCCGAGGCTTCCATCACGGCCCAGGAGGCCGACCAAGACGGTCCAAGAGGGCCCCAGGTCGCCGAGCGATCGCTCGAAGGCACCCAAGATGGCCTCAAGGTGGCCCAAGATGGCCTCCAAGACGCCCCAAAAGGCCTCCAAGAGGCTTACCAAGAGGGCCCCAAAATGCAAGAATCATTGATTTTCGTTAGGTGTTTGAGGGATTTGGGCGTCCTCGGCTTTAAGGCTTTCTGACGCTTCAAGACGGCCCAAGAGGTCCCCAAGACCACCCCCAAACGGCCCAATAGGCCTCCAAGAGAGCCCCAAGACGGCCTAAGAGCGCTCCAAGATGGCCCAAGGGAGACGGCCCAAGAGATCCCCAAGACGGCCTCAAAAGGGGCCAAAGAGAAGGAACACGAACCAAAAATCCGAGCCTTCCGCTCCAAGAGGCCCCCAAGAGACCCCAAGAGGCGCTCAAGAGGTCCCAAGAGGCCTCCAAGGCCCAAGAGGCCGCCAAGAGGCCCTGAAGAGGCCACAAGAGGCCCCAAAACGGCACCCAAGAGGTCACAAACTGTTTCCAAGAGGCTCCCGAGAGGGCTCCCACGAAATCCCAGCGAACATTCAACAAGCTTCATACCCATACCCACAATCCAGGCACGGTGGCGGGACTTGCCGTAGGCAGCTGGATAAACAGCTCCGCCCTGTGGCACCCCAAGACGAGTCGGTAGGGCCGAGCGTTTCGCTCAGGACTTCCTCACCATTTATGACCCTTAAGCTTGAAACTTGCAGCACTTTCAAAAGGATAGAGGGCGGATGGTGTTCAACATGCGGTTCCCGCCTTAGCGACGCGCGCATTCGTGGTAACAATTCGTAGGAGCTTCATGCCTGGAGGGCGTGTCGTTTTCACAGTGTGGCTCTCGCCTTGGCGCCGCGAGCATGCGTCTGGCTCTCGTTTTGCCGCCGCACATATTCGTCTCAACAGTTTACAGCAACGTTCGCCCATTCTGACGGTTGACGTCGCAGAGATGGTGTTTTGGCACGGTTTAGGATTGTCAGGGTGCAACAGGCACGTTGGTTCGCGGTGTTGACGTCCCAGAAAATGGTGTTCTGACGCGAATTCGGATCGCCAGGCCGCAACAATGACTTTGAGTCGCGGCGTTGAAGTCACAAGAATGGTGTTGTGGCGCGGTTGAAGATTTTCAGACGGTCGAACATGAGTCTTTTTAGGACCTTGAGAGGAGGGAACTTGGAGGGAGGGTTTCGTGCAACATCGTCGATGAGTCTTGGGTTTGCACAGGTCATCCTCCTCCTCCTCCTCCCGCACCTCTTCTCCTTATAAGCAGCTCCCCTCCCTGTCGCGCCACCAAACGCGTCGGTGGGGCGGCCCGTGCGTCCCGCTAAAACCTAGACAGTAACTCTTTATGACCGTGACGCATCGAAGCTGCACGGAGGGCGGCCTGTCAGCACGGGGCTCCCCGCTCGGCGCCGCGCGCACGCGTCGTAGCACTTTGCAGCAGCTCTCTGCACGGGGGGAGGGCTGCAGATTCCCGAGGTGTGGCTCTCGCCCCAGCGGCGCGCGCACTCGCCTGAAAAACTTGCGGCGCTGGCTCGAACGTAAAAAAAGCTTGTCCTTAGGATGGGGCGGTGGCAATTGAGAGGACGTGTTGCGTTTGGTTTTCAATACGTGGCCCTCGCTGTGAAATTCTTCGACCTTAGCGACACCAAGCTTGAATACAGGCAACAGCCGTACGGATGAACTACGGCAGGTTCGTGTCGTGCCGACCCCAGCGTTGGTTGTTGACACCGCAGGGATCGTTCAACCTTGAACGATCGGCCGCTGCCGCAACGTCCGATCGTTCAACATCGATCGATTCTGGGTCGCCGGCGGCGTTCAACCTTGAACGCCCGCGCTGGAGTCGCCGCTGGTCGACACGACGCAAACCTACCGTACGCTTTCTTAATACATTGAAGGGTGTCGCTGTAGGCTTCCTCACACGTGATGAATGTGTGCACCACTTACTCTGATGGGCACAGCTCTTTTCGAAACGGGGCTCTCGTTGGATGCTTCGGTGAACTTGACGGTTCACGTCCATGATGTCGGGCAACTCGCCAAAAGGATGTACTACAGCTCCTTTTCAAAATGGGGCTCTCATCTGACTGGCATGCCCGTCGGGTGCTCGCCCTTCAAAGGGGCGCCCCTCAAGTTAGAAGGAAAGCCTGGACGGTCTTGTGAGGAGCGGCTTTGGGACTGGAAGGCTTACTGCAACATCGTTGATGCGTCCTTGGTTTACTCTGGTCCTCCTTCCCACCTCCGCCCCCATACACCGCCCTTTCGGCTGCGCCCTCTCTCAGTCCTGCTCCTCCGGCTGCTGCTTCTCTTGCTCCTCTCGCCTCGCCCTGCTCGTCCTTTTGCTGCCTCTTCCTCCTGCTGCCCCCCCTCCTACCCTTGCTCCTGCGTCGCCTCGCGCCCTGCCCCCCGTGCAGTATTGGGCATGCGCTCGGGCAGATCTTCTGAGCCGCTGACGATGCTCCTTCTCATCATCTCCCACCCTCCTCGGGAGCGAGCGAATGAGAGGGAGAGAGGGAGAGAGATAGAGCGAGAATCTACAACGAGAGCCAGAACGATCGAGAGCATAACACCGTTCGTGGACGGCAACGTCTCATGGACGCCCATGGCCCATGCTCCATATGTGTGTGTGTGTGTGCGTGTGTGTGTGTGTGTGTGTGTGCGTCTGTGCGTGCGTGCGTGCGTGTGTGTGTGTGTGTGTGTGTGTTTCTGTGTGTGCGTGCGCCGCTTCTCCCTGTCCGTCTCTCCGCTCGCCCTCGGGACTCTGCTGCGCCCGCGCACGCTAGTCTTTTGCACTGTGCAGGCTGCCACGGCCCCTTGCTCCCTTTCCCCCCCCCCCCCCCAGGGCGGCTCGCTCCCGAACGTACGTGGCGCTCGGCTCGTGCCGTGCTCCCTTTTCGACCAGCTGAGCCTTCTCACAACCGTCCAGGCTTGCCGTTCTCCCAAGCCGGGTTGCGTTGGCTTCGCACCGGCGCCGATCGGTTTTGCGACGCATCCGGCCGCGGAGACCAAATTAGAGAAAGCGCGCGCGAGCGTGTGTGCTCTTGTGTGTGTGGTGGTAGTTGAACTAAGCGTGGCCCGCCCCCAATTTTCGCTGCGGACTCATCCCGCCGCCGACGCAAAAAATGTGTGCGCGTGTCTGCGTGCGGAGTTTCGTCCGCATAGCGCTGTAACGTTCTTATCGGATCGCGCGCTCGCATTAAGGAATCCTCTGCGCGTGGCCAATGGCACATCATCCTCTCAGAGGCGAGCTAATGAAGCGAGCGTGTAACATGGCGCATCCAATCGAGCACAGCGCACTCTTCGGATGCAGGAGCCATGGATCCATCGTTGGCGAACTTTGGCCAGTGAAATCAGCGACGCGCATGAAGCCCTGCGCCAAGCCTGTTTGCGAAATGACCTTACCGATCGTGCGCCATCTTGCGCTACGAATCTGTTCAGCCTGACGGCTTCCTACATCGCTTTGCAACTGAAGGCGCAAAAGACAAATATAAATGTACACGGATGAAGGACACATGTGCCGTGGGAAGGAGAGGACTTGCAGTCACATATAGTTGAAGACAACGGGCGGTGATGGGAAGCACGTGCGGAGGAAACGTGCCGCAGACGGCGCGCCTTCTGGATGAGCTCGCTCCCCACCACGCGCAGGAAGGTTGCCGAGGTCTCGTTGGCCACGGCCTTGGCCAGCAACGTCTTGCCTGCTGCCAGCGCCGCCGGAAATCCCACGCGATCTTACTCTTAGACGCACGCATCCTGCCTGGCAGGGAGGGCGAGCACGAATCGGTACCATAACGGGGCCAGCAAATGCATCAACAGCTTCGCGCACACCACATTGGCGAGAAGACGCGACCGCCCCACGCGCGCCAGTCAGACATTCGGCGCGGGATTCTGCGATTGAATGTCCATGCGTGCAGGATGGTGTAGGGTCCCTCAAGATCGAATCGGGAAATCGTATCGAATCGAAGTTTGCATCGAATCGGGCTTCATCGGCACGGAATCGCAATCGGATTGGTTCGGCTGCGCCGACATGCACAACACCGCCATGCAAACCTCGGGCCGCATCGGACTGCCAAGCCATCGAAATCGAATCGGATCGACGTGCCCGGACGGCCCTGCCGATACGTCTGGTGGTGCGACAGGGAGAAATCATCTATGAGGAGAAGGGATGGACGAGCAGGAGGAGGAGTAGGAGGAGAAGGAGGAGGGAGGAGAATAAGGAGCAGGATGATCATGATGATTATGATGATGATCATGATGATGATGCTGATGATGATGATGATGAGGAGGAGAACAAGTAGTAGGAAAAAGAGGAGGATGAGGAGGAGGAGGAGGGAGGAGGAGGACGAGGAGGAGGACGAGGAGGAGGAGGACGAGGATGACTGCCCTGGCCCCCAACCATCTTCGCGCACCCGCGCGCCATGGCGCCGCCCCCCTCGGAGGAGGGCAGGCGCCCCGGCTCAGACCGCGACGCGCGCGGCGTCTCCACCTTCGCGCCCCCGCGGGTGACCCTCGACCCTTGGTCCTCAACCCCCGATCCTCGACTCTCGACCCTCAATCGACAACGACCCTCGACTCTCCATCCTCGATCGGCAACCCTCGACCCTCGATCCTAGATCCTCGATCGGCAACGGCCCTCGGCCCTCGAACCTCGGCCCTCGATCGACAACAGCCCTCGACCCTCGACCCCCGGCCCCCGCGGGTGACCTAGATCCTCGGCCCCCTCGGCAACCCTCGACCCTCGGTCCTCGATTCTCGATCCTCGATCGGCAACGACCCTTGACCCTCGACCCTCGGCCCCCGCGGGTGACCTGGAGGATCGACACCGAGCTGGACCGATCGGATCGGTGCGGGCCCTGCGCGCGCCTCTCTCTCGCCCACCTTTTTGCCGGCGAGGGCGTGCGCGGAACGCGCTTCTGCATGGGCCGGCGGTCCTACTTTTTGATCTGCGGCTCCAAGGACGATTCCAGAGAGCGGGCCGTATCGAGCATGGGGTAGCACGCCAGACAATTACCAGCGGGCCCAAAGCCAGCGCCGGAGTGCAAGCAAGAGCACGGGTAAGCACGCCAGGAGGCAGGGGGCCAGGAGGTGAGCAAGCGGTCATACGCGAGGCAAGAGGAAATCCGCACGCACACGTGCTACCGTATGCGTGCTGCACGCATAACTAACCTCCTCCTCCTCCCTCCTCCTCCTCCTCCTCCTCCTCCTCCTCCTCCTCCTCCTCCTCCTCCTCCTCCTCCTCCTCCTCCTCCTCCTCCTCCTCCTCCCCCTCCTCCTCCTCCTCCCTCCTCCCTCCCTCCCTCCTCTCCCTCCCTCCCTCCCTCCTGCTCCTCCCCCTCCTGCTCCTCCTCCTCCTCTTCCTCCTCCTCCTCCTCCTCCTCCTCCTCCTCCTCCCCCTCCTCCTCCTCCTGCCCCTCTGTGTCCCTCATCCTTTACGCTAGGCGGACTTGAGCAACTAGGCTGAAGCGTTTTGGTGGCAGGAAAAAAGGATAACCGCCTGAGTGCAGGCTGAGCGGTGCAGGAAGTGTGACGAGAAGCGGAACAGTGGAGGGCCCGCGAGGGCAAAAGGTACTAGAACTGCAGGCGTCGGCAAGGACATGTTCCTCCTCCCCCTCCTCCCCCTCCTCCTTCTCCTCCTCCTCCTCCTCCTCTCCTCCTCCTCCTCCTGCTCTTCCTCCTCCTCCCCCTCCTCCTCCTCCTCCTCCTCCTCCTCCTCCCCTTTCTTCTCGATGCACGCGCTCTCCTCCCACGAACCGCGCTCGCGCAGATTGTCCGCGAGCGCAGGCCTCCCAGGGGGCCTCCAGGCGTCCCCCGGGAGGCCCTGCGGGGGCCTTCGAGAGGCCCAGAAGCGGCAAGCACTGGCCCGAAGGCATCGAAAACCTCGACCCTCGACCCTCGACCCTCGATCCTCGACCCCCGACCCTCGATCCTCGATCTTCGACTCGACCCTGGATCCTCGACCCTCGATCCTCGACCGTCGACCCTCGATCGACAACGACCCTTGACCCTCGATCCTCGAACCTCGATCCTCGATCTTCAATCCTCGACCCTCGATCCTTTACTTTGGATCCTCGATCGACAACTGCCCTCGACCCTCGATCCTCGATCCTCGACCCGCGACCGACAGCGAGCTCGTGTTCGACCGCCGCAGCTCGAGGGCGCGCGCGCGCGCGCCCAGCCCCACTCCTGGCATCAGGGAAGGGGTGCTGATCGGCGGCGAGCATAGGGGGGGAAGTCAGAGGTGGCCGGCCTTCTCAGAAGGCTCGGAAGTCCCCCGGCCTTCTGCACATTTGCCCAAGCCTTCCCCGAAGACGCAGAACACCTCTCAGAAGGCTGAGAAGCCCCATCGTCTCCTGAGAAGGCCTTCTTCTCCTCACTTCCCCCGATCGCTCGCCGCCAAGCCGAAGGAAGCTGGCCGTGGACCCTGGAAGGCTGTTCCCAAGGCCAGTTGCTCATCCCAAACCGCCCTTGTAAGGATCCCAAGGCTCGGGGGTGTCACTGCTTACACACTCTCGGCGGGTCAGAAGGATAGGGGGCGTATGGGGAGATGGGGCTCGCTTAGCACGGTCAAGGGGTTCTCGCTGAGGATTTTTTGAAAGAGACATGTTTGATCATCGTTTAGGCTCTTAGACGACAGTAGTCGGTAGCACACCTGACTTACGCACCCTGCCGTTGCAGAGCTATGGTCGCATACTTGTCTCAAATTGCTGATCCACTGATTGTAGTGAGGAACAGGACCAGTCGTCGGCAGAATATCTTTGGGTAACAACCGATCAGACTTCGAGGCCGATGACGGCGCAAAATCTAAATCCGCCCAGTGCATCCTCCCAACCCAAGCGCGGGCTCGCCTGTGCCAGGCACCCCATACAGGATCACGCCCTTGGGCGGCTTGATGCCGACGTCCTGTCGGCCGCCCGCTGCATCTCGAGGGTCCCAAAATATCCCACACCTTCAATCCTCTGGTCGCGCAAGAAATCGTGGGTGAAATTTCTGGCCTGTGGGCGCCCTCGCCTAGCCCTGAAACCGTCACAGAGAAATTCAAAATGAAAAACCGGTCCCTGGGAAGATGTCGAACTACGCTTGTCTTGTTTCACGGGATGCCAGACCATCCTCGGCATGGGCACCGTATTCTTTCTGCAGGCACAAGCGCCCGTTCGAAAGATGCCATGCATTTCTCTCTTGCGCTCTGGATGTGTGATAGTTGGGGTGCTTTCGATGTGGTGCAGACAGTGGTATTCAATGTGTATGTATTCTCATGTGTACATCGATGCATCAATATTTGTGTAGGCGTGCGTGCGGGTTGCAACATGTGTGGTGCAAGCTCTGTGTTGCAAGCAATCGGGTGCAACCCATGTGGTGCATCCTACAATACGCAATCGAATTTTGAAGAATTTGGAGCCGTAAACTTCACTTCTCGATAAAACATCCCACCCACCCACCCACCCGCAATTACTGGGCAACACTTAGCTGGCACAGTGACACGAGGACACTTATCTTGCAGATCCAAGATTTGGGCGGGCGAGTGATGATGCTAAGGACACATCGGCGACGTAAACGACGACGATGATGCTGATGATGATGATGGTGATGATGCTGCTGGTGATGATGATGATGACGAGGGCGAAAACACCGACGATGACGATGATGATTGCGATGGTGGCGGTGATGACAACGGAGATGGTGGTGGTGGATGATTGTGATGCCGACGGCAATGATGGTTCTAGTGCTGATGATGACGATGGTGCTGATGAGGGTGATGAGGACATGCGCGCGTGCAGAAGTCTCTTACAGTTGAAAAGACAACAACTGTGAGTTTCCTTATGTTGTGAACGCGTCGACGTTGACATACTTAGGAAACAAATGGCTCACAATGGTTTCGACATGCGCTCGCGAAGACGCGCGAGTGTGACCCGCAGTATATTAGTTGACTGACTTCGCGGGTGCGCGATGATTGTTGAATGCTCCCAGCATGCGCGCCCGTGTGTCCAGCATGGTCTCCGTTGGCAGAATGTCAGAACAAATGGTTTTCTTATGGTGTCCTCCTGTGCGCGGGAACAGAAACCAGGCAGCTTCCTTCACTGAGGCTGTAATGATTTCGGACAGTGTTGCTTTCAAACAGTTTGGACAGCACTGGTTTTGAGATGACCCCGACGTGTGAGCGCGTGCGGCACGCACGGTAACCTTCGTGCAGATGAGTTGACCATGCACTTGTGTCCAACGCGGATGTCCCGCATATCGTCATTCGTTGCGATGAAGGGGGTGTCAAACTGAGGGCTTTCTGATAATTTCTGCGATGGAAATCTTTGAAATTCAGAAGTGTGATGATCGCGAATCATGGATATGACAAGAAACCAATACGCGAAGGTAAGTCCCTAAGTCCGGCCCCAGCATAGAAGTATAGCTACATACTTTAGAGAAGGGAGCCTGTGTGGTTCAATCTATGTGGCGCGCTGCATGTCGTACAAACTATGGTTGACAAGGTACTTGGTCGGCACGAGGACGACGAGGAAGCCGGTGACGGCGGCGGCGGCGACGACGAGGCCGACGAGGACGACGATGCCGACCACGACGGCGACGGCGACGACGACGACGACGACGCCGACGACGACGACGACGACTGCAACGGCGACGGCAACGGCGACGGCGACGATGCCGACGACCGCGTCGTCGCCACCCTGCGCATGGGGCGGTCAAAGGGCGGGCACCGGGCGAAGGGCCGGAAGCGCAGGCCAGTGGCCAGTGGCTCAGGGGCACGAGCAAGAGCCGCTGTAGTGCGAGCACTGGTTTGGGTGGCAGATCCTTTCGGTGATGCGAGCAGAGGGAGGAGGAGGAGGAGGAGAAGAAGGAAGAGGAGGAGAAGGAGGAGGAGGAGGAGGAGGAGGTGTGCCGTTTCGGCCCGCACCTCCGGCCGCAAGGCAAGTGCAGATGCAGCGCAGACACAAAACTGCGGCGTGAGCAGGTCGTTCGTGCCAACGGGCTGGGACACGTCGTTTATGCCAACGCATATGCAGCACTTCAAGAAAGGAGCGGGTTCAGGATGGAGGGCCCCAGCCTTGTGCAGCAGGGCGAGAAGGAGGATGAGTAGGAGGAGGAGGAGGAGGAGGAGGAGGAGGAGAGGAGGAGGAGAAGAAGGAGAGAGGAGGAGGAGGAAGGAGAGGAGGAGGAGGAGGGAGGGGAGGGGGGGAAGCTGGGGGAGAGCAGCATGAGGAGGAGGAGGAGAGGAGGAGGAGAGAGGAGGACGAGGAGAGGAGGAGGACGAGGAGGACGAGGAGGAGGAGGAGGAGGAGAAGGAGGAGGAGGAGGAGGGGGAGGAGGAGGAGGGGGAAAGGAGGAGGAGGAGGAGGAGGAGGAGGAGGAGGAGGAGGAGGAGGAGGAGGAGGGAAGGGGGAGGATGGCGCAGGAGGGGCAGGATGAGCAGCAGCAGCAGCAGGAGCATGGAGGGCCTCCCCGCCACGGGTCCTTCGACCCCGAGCGCCGCAACCCGCGAGGGCCCGGCGCGGCGAAGACGCCCCCCCGCCCTCCGGAGGGGTGGCGGTCGTCGTCGTCGTCGTCGTCGTCGTCGTCGTCGGCGGCGGCGGCGGCGGCGGCGGCGGCGGCAGCGGCGGGGCCGTCGTTGATACCGTCGATGCCGTCGCCACCGTGGTCGACGTCGTGGTCGACGCCGTCGCCGTCGTCGCCAGCGACGTCGCCGTCGTCCACCGGCGGGGGTGCAGGAGCGGCGGGCGGTCCTCGTAGAGCTCGGGGTGCGTGAGCGGCAGCTCCACGGCTTCCTTCATCTCCTCGCCGCCGCCAGAGGGAGGAGGAGCTCCTGATTATCCCAAGAGCTCCCAATCCTCGCCCTCCTCCTCCTCCTCCTCCTCCTCCTCGCTCTTCCTCCTCCTTCTCGGTGCGGGGGGCATACCTTCTCGGAGGGTCTTTCGGGAAGCTCTTCTGGTGCTTCTGCTAGTGGGCTTTTCGGGGCCCAGGGAGCCTTCCACCAGCTGCGACTGTTCAGGAAGGCGCCGCCGCAGCCGCGTGGTGTCGACTCTGCCCCTGGGCAGGAGCTGGGGGTCGCTCGGGGAGCCTCTTCTCGCAGGGCGTCCCCTGGCAGCCACTGGGAGGAGGAGCAGGAGGAGGAGGGGGAGGAGGAGGAAGAAGAGGAGGAGGAGGAGGAGGGGGAGGGGGAGGAGGAGAGGGAGTAGGAGGAGTGAGAGGAGGAAGAGGAGCAGGAGGAGGAGGAGCAGGAGGAGAGGAGGAGGAGGCTTCAGGAGCACGAGGCCCTCCGCCGGCGCAGACTGAAGAACGTTCGGGGGCCCTTTTCTCCTCGTCGGGAGGGGTCATCACACCTTCCTTCACATGACTGGCCGCCGACCAGGATCGCCGACCAGGAACAATGATCCCGCACACCCACCCTCCCGATCAAACACAACATGCACGTGCCTGCAGCGTCTTGGCCATGAGCGCGCAGCCCGCGACCAGCAGGCCGTCGACAGGGATGGCCGGGGGGCGGGGGTGCCACGATGGTCCGTCGTGCTCTGGCCAACTGCCCGCATCGAAAACCGGTGCAAACTGATCGCGGGTGCACACGCCCTACCCCCTGACCACCCCGCTGACAGTTTGCATCGGCTTTTGACATCGGGGTGCCACGTGCGCTGGCGCACCCGGCGCACGCGGGGCACGCGGCGCACACGGTGTCCCCAGTGGTCCCCGGAAGAATTGTCCATCCGATGGCGACCTGAGTCTCGGGCGCTACCTTTGTGGTGGGAGGGCGGTGGGAGTGAGCGAGACAGCTTGTGGCGCTCCTGTTTGGAATTTAATCGACGCTCCGTATTCATAAGCACCCCCTCCCCACCCGACCGGCAGCCAACCTAGACCCATGACAGCACCCCCCCACCATCCCTGTCGGAAAACATTTACAAAATACACTTTGCTTCCAAATCTGGATAATTCGCGGACGCACCACGACCACTTTGTGCATCTTGTGGGACAGAGACGGCGGGGGGGGGGGCGCATATTGCCTGCCGTGTGCAATGCCTACAACCCTCGAACCATCTCTGTATCTGTGTAGAACACAAATCGACAGTGCACGCTACGGCAACATCTGGACCATGCGCGGGCAGCAGGCGATCACGTTGCATTGTTTTTTTACACGGGCGAAGCGGGGGCCAGCATGTCGCCTGCTGCGCGCAGGCCCATCCACCCTGGCAGAAAACAGAGCTACATGTGCTTCCTGGCAGCGATCCTGCGCGGGAGCCCTGGGATCACCTTGCATATGTTCTCTGGCGGAGATTGAAGGGGCCCCAGGACACACAAATAAATACACACAAGTAAAAACATGCCCCCTATTTTTCCATATTTTTGGGGCTTCTGTCTTCCCCCCCCCACTTCCCATATCTTCCCATATTTTCGGGGGAATCGAGGATGAGTTGTGTCTGTGTGTTTTTTTTTCCCTCCTGAGAGATGAGGGGAGGGGGGTGTCCTGGCACGCGCGGCGCAGCTCTCGGGGCGCCCCGCGCCTGGCTGGCGGTCCGCCTCGGCTCCCGAGCGCGGTCGATACGCGCATGGCTTTCGACAGGAGCGGCGGGGGGCGCCCTCACATGTTGACTACCTACCAGACCACCCCAACCCAACCCGAAGACCCGAATTTGAGAATCGAATTTCGGGTTGGGGGGGGGGGGTACGGGTTCCATGTGTCTTCGTCAGTGTCCCCCGACCCCCCCCCCCTCCCACTGGAAATCGAGGCTAAATCTGGGCCTTCGGGCTGGGTTGGGGTGGTTTGGTGGGTGGTGATATGTCTTGCTGCGCACAAGCCAACCATCCCTGTCGAACCATAAAACACGTAACACAACATTCAATTTGCCTCCAAACCTGGAGCATGCGCGGGCACCTCGCGACCACTTGCATGGGCTTTCGATCGGGATCCTCGGGTGCTACTTATGTGTTGGGAGTGCGGCTGGGTGTGAGCCAGACGGCGTGTGCCTTGTGGGCAGGAAGCGTCCTGATCCCTCCCCATACCCCGTTGCCTGGGTTGAGACGGGGGAGGGGTGGGGTGGGGGGGGGGGGGGGGGGGGGGGGGGGGGGGGGGGGGGGGGGGGGCGACGCGTTTGAGCGTCCGAGATGGCCCAAGCCACATAGCCCAAGATGGCGTCATGAGAACCGAGCCGACGGTGGCCGCCAACATGCGCCCGAGAGGCCCCAGGACTGCCCCAAGACGGATCCAAGTGGCCACCGAGCCTCCAAAAGATACCCCGAGGTGCCCGAATCAATCCAACGCCGAGAAGCTAGTTCCCAATTGTATGTGCCTTCTCGTCGTTTCGCTTCTGATGGCTGCACATGAAAGCACGCAGGCAGGCGCGCCGTGTCCTGCCAAAGAGGCCGACCCGCACGGGAGGGAGGAGGGAGGAGGGAGGAGGGAGGGAGGAGGGAGGAGGGAGGAGGGAGGAGGGGCAAGGCGCGGGGGCCGCAGGCCTCACATGTCGCTCCCCTGCACGAAATCATATTCACATGCTTTCCAGTCTCCTTCGCAATTTTACCGTGCTCCCTGGACGCCTCTGATGGCCGCACATGGGGCCCTTGAAGGGCTCCAAAACGGCCGCGAAGACTCCCAAGAACGCCCCCCAAAGCGCCTCAGGAGGCCCCCTGGCGGCTATTGTCTGGGCTCGGACAAGGGGTACCTCATTAACGCCGACCCGTCCGTTTGTTCGATTGCTTCCATCATGGCCCCAAGATGATCCCCGAAAACGCCCCAAGAAGGATTCGTAGCGTTCCGAAGGCCCCCCCTCCAAAGCTCCAAAGCCCCCCCCCCCCACAGCAGAGGCTCCCATTCGGTCTCTAAGTTCACCATGGTTTGCTTGCTTGTTGCAGCAAGCTTATCGACTGCTCTTCTCCCGACAGCTCACTTGGGTATCGTTCTGGATGCTCCCCCGCACGCCACGACACGATTACCTTAATCGATAACCTTGAGCCGCAAGCACTACATACCACCACAGCAGGGTGCGCCGCAGCGTGAGACGGAGGAACGCTTGGCGGCCCTTGATTGGCGCTCGTCCGCGAGCAAACGTCTCGACCGAGAAATGAAACGAATCGGCAGGACAAGCGGCACGAGGTGACATGGGCATCGTTTCTGGATGGGCTGTTGGGGAGCAGAAGGGGGAGGAGGAGGAGGAGGAAACGGAGGCGGAGGAGGAAGAGGAGGAAGAGGAGGGGGTGGAAACGGAAGATGACCAATTTAAACACAAGACTCATCAACGATGTTGGAATACACCCTACCTCCAAGTTCCCTCCTCATTCCTACAATGATTCATGTCAACTGAGGGTAGTGCCCCGTTGGGGGGCAACCGTGTGAAAATCCAGAAGCGTGCCGAAACACCAATCTCAAGACATCAGCGCCACGAGTCAACCTGACTGGTGCGTCTTGACAATCCGGCATCGTGCCAGAACACAATCCTTGGGATTTCAGCACCGCGAACCAACGTAACTCTTGAGCCCTGACAGTCTTGACTCGTGCCGCAATGCCAGTTCTGATACGTCAGCCATGAGAATCCATGAAACAACTGCAAGATCTTGAAACGAAGGTGGGCGGTGATAAAACGATAACCACGTTTTGAGAAAACAGCGCCCTCCATCCGTGAAGCTCTTGTGAACTTTTGAAATGAATGTTCGCGGCGCTACGGCGATAATCACATTTTGAAAGCGACCCGCCCTCAATCCGCGAAGCTCTTGAACATTGCCAAAACAACTGCGCGCGGCGCTGAAGCGAGAGACACATTTTGGAAGCGATCCGCCCTCCATCTATGGGGCTGTTGACAGCTTTTCAGAATTTCGGGCTCATGAATGGTGAGGAAGCCTCGGGAAGCACCGGCCGCCCCTCCGACTGGCCTCGGGGAGCGACAGGGAGGAATGCTTCGTAGGGGGTACGGGTGGACGACAAGTGTAAATCAAAACTCAGCACCGACATTTCACTACACCCTCTGTCCCAAGTCCCTCTTCACAATGCCCTACATCAACTCATTTACACTGAAAGACGTGCTTCGTTGAAAGACAACCACTTGAAAATCCAGCGATCCTGAATCGTGCCGAACACCCTTCCTCGGACTTCAACTAACACCGCGAATCAACGTGACTGTTACGTCCTGACAATCCGACATCGTGTCAATACACCAACGGTGGGACGTTAACCGCGAGAAACCTGGAAACATGTACAAACTCTTGAGACCAATGTGCGCGGCGATAAGGCGAGATCCACATCTTGAAAAAAACGCCATTCCTCCGTGAAGCTCTTGCGAACTCTTAAAACGACTGTGCGCGGCGCTACAACGAGAACCACGTTTTGAAAAGGAGCCGCCCCCCAACCGTGAACTCTTGCGAACTTTTAAACGTCTTGTGCGCGGCGCAAAAGCGAGAACCACATTTTGCAAACCACCCGCCGTCCATCTGTAAAGCTCTTACGTACTTTGAAGAGGTATGTGCGTGGTGTTGAAACGCTGGCCCTATGTTGAAAACGATCCGCCCTCCATCTGTGAAGCTCTTGGAAAGTGTGTCGAAATCACAAATGGTTTGGAAGTCTCAGGCGAAACTCCCGGCCCGCCTTTTCGACCGGATTCGGGTTGCGACAGGGAAGAACTTTATGTAGGGATGGAGGAGGAGGAGGAAAAGGAGGATCATGAGGAGGAGGAGGAGGAGAAGGAGGAGGAGGAGGATAACGCCTACATCGACGCCTACATCGCGGCCCCCCGATAGTTCCGATGACACAGGCTGCGCGCCCAGGACGAGCTCACGCTGCTCCGCGTCTTCGCCAGCGGCGCGGCCCTGCACCGCGCGAGGGCGCACCTGCTGGACGAGGCGTGGTGTCACGTCTACGACGCGGTGGTTCTCGGCCACGCGCGCGGGGACTTGAAGCCGCTCGCTGGGCGCCAGGAGCTCCCTTCCCACGCGCGCGACCAGGACCTCCTGCCCTTCGCCGCTGGCGGGCTCGGGCTCCAGGACCTCCCGCGCCCCAGGCTGCCAGCCTTCGTGGGGGCCTGGCAGGCGTGCTTGGCCTGCGTCTGCAGGGAGCTTGGGCTACCCCGCCTCGAGGCCTTCCAGCGGACTTGCCCGACGGCGCGGGGGGAGGCCAAGGGCACGGGCTGCGCGGTCCTGGCGCGCGGCGCAGACTGGCTGCGCGTCGCTGCGGGGCCGAGGGCCAAGGCGCAGCGGGCCCTCTGCCTGGGCGGCCGCGTCGGCCTAGGACGGCGCTGCCGCGGCGGTTTCGGATGAGCGCAAGCGTCTGCGCTACCCGGGCCCAGCTCTCGCAGCCTTCGCGCTGGAGATCCTGAAGCGCGCTGGCGCGGAAGCGCAGGCGCTCTTCCGCACTTGGGCGCGCGGCGACGCCGCCGTGTTGGCGGCGGCTCGCCTCAGCCTCCCGGCAACTCTGCAGCGCGGACGCCTTCCGCTCCGCTTGCCTCGGCGCGCGTGGAGCGGCGCGCCGCGAGGCAGGCGGCGCCGAGCCGGCGGCCCGCCGCGCCCGTGCGCGAGCTGAGCTGGGGCGCGCGCCTGGCTCAGCGGGGCGGCAAACCGCCGGGGCACGCGCTGCTCATGCACTTCGCCGCGGGCGCGGGGCGCGCGCCTGGGGCGGCGGCGGCGCGGCTGCGGCTCGGGGGCTGGGCCGGGACGCCTGTCAAGTTGGTGTGAGGCTGCGGCCAAGTCGGCGTGAGGCAGAGAGCTCCTAGCGGCGGCGCGGCGCTGCTGGGCGGTCGCGAACGCGGCCGCAGTTGGGGTGGCGGTCGGGCGCCGCGCGGCAGCGGCGGAGGCTGGCGGACGGCCGCTGCGGCGGGGCGCGTCCGCCAGCTCCAAAGCGCCGCCAGGGGCTGCAGGGGCGGCGACGCGCAAGGCAGGTGCGGCGCCGCCAGGGGCCGCCCGCGGCGCCTGCGAGCCGGCGGCGGCGCTGGCGGCCAGCCGCGGTGCCGCTGGCGGCCAGCAGCGGCGCGCGGGCGGGCGCGCGCGGCGCGTCGCCCGCTATCCAGGGGGGTCCCCGCAGACTCGGGATCCTTGGGGCTGAATGAGGAGAAAGAGGAGGAGGAGGCGGAGGAGGAGGAGGAGGAGGAGGAGAAAGAGGAGTGAGGAAAGGAAGAAAGGAGGAGGGAAGGAGGAGGGAGAGGAGGAGGGGAGGGGGGAGGGAGGAGGAGGAGGAGAGGAGGAGGAGGAGGAGCACGAGAGAGGAGGAGGAGGAGGAGGAGGAGGAGGGGAGGAAGGAGGAGGAGGAGAGGAGGAGAGAGGAGGAGGATGAGAGGAGGAGGAGGAGGAGGAGGAGGAGCACGAGGAGGAAGATGAGGAGGAGGGGAAGGGGAGGAGGAGGAGGAGAAGGAGGAGAAGGAGGAAGAGGAGGAGGAGGAGGAGGAGGAATAGGAGGAGGACCAGTGTAAACCCAAGAGTCGTCAACGATGTTGGAATGAACCCTCCCTCCATGCTCCCTCTTCATGGGCTCCTACAGCGATTCGTATCCACTGAGGGAACTTGTGCGCTGAAAGACAACCGTTTGAAGACTCTGAAGCATGCCATAAGATTATCCTCGGGATTTCAACGCCACGGTTCAACCTGACTGTTGCGTCTAGACGAGCCTGAATCGTGCCAGAACGGCATTCCTGGGAGTTCAACGCCGCGAATCAATATAACTGTTGCACCCTCATCGCCCTGAACCCTTCCAAAACACCGTTTTTGGTGGGGTGATCATGGGAGTCCGTGGAACTCTTGCAACTTTCAGAAAGGAATATGCGCGGCGCTGAAGCGAGAACCACATTTTGAAAAGGAGCAGGCCTCAATCCGTGAATCTCTTGTAAATGTTTAAAACAAATGTACGCGGCGCTAAAGCGAGAACCGCATTCTGAAAACCACCCGCCGCCCATCTGTAAAGCTATATCTTCTCATAACAGAAAAAAAAAACGCATAACAAACGAGTGTGTGCAGCACTAAGGCGAGAACCATCGTTTGAAAACAATCCACCCTCCATCCGTGAAGCTCTTGAGATCCACATTTTGAAAACCACCCGCCCTCCATTTGTGAAACTGTTGTCAATGTTGAAGCCTCAGGGTCATACATGGTGAGGGAATCTCAGGCGACATGCCCGGCACGCCCTAAAAACTTGCCTCGGGGTGCGACAGGGAGAAACTATGTATAAGGAAAAGGAATGGCGGAAGACGAGGAGGAGGACCAGTGTAAACCCAAGAGCCGTCAATGGTGTTGGAATAAACCTTTCCTCCAAACTCCCTCTTCACAGGCTCGTGCAATGGTTCATTTCCACTGAGGGAACTGCCTCGTTGGAAGACAACCAGTGGAATACCTTGCAACATGCCAAAACATTGTTCTCAGGATTCCAAGGCTACGGATCAACCAAGCCGTTGCGTCTTGACGATCCTGAACCGCACCAGAACGCCATTCCTGGGACTTCAACGCCGCGAAGCAATGTAACTTTTGCACCCCATAGTCCTGAATATTTCCAAGACACGATATCTGATACGCTGATCATGGGAACCCGTGAAACTCTTGCAAATCTTTTAAACCATGTGCGCGGCGCTGAGGCGAGAACCACATTTTGAAAAGGAACCGCCTTCAATCAATGAAATTCTTGCGATTTCTTAAAAGTGAATGTACGCGGTATGAATGCGAGGGCCACATGTTGAAAACCACCCGCGTCCATCTGTGAAAATCTCACTATTTGTTAAACGAATGTGCGCGGCAGGAAGAGGAGGAGACGAAGGAGGAGGAGGAGGAGACGGAGGAGGAGGAGGAGGAGGAAGAAGAGGAGGAGGAACCAGGAGGCAGGAGGAGGAGGAGGAGGCGGATGAGGAGGCGGAGGAGGAAGAGTGGGAGGAGAAGGAGGAGGAGGAGGAGGAGGAGGAGGAGGAGGAGGAGGAGGATGAGAAGGAGGAGGAGGAGGAGGAGGAGGAGGAGGAGGAGAAGGAGGAAGGGAGGAGGGGGAGGATGAAGGGAGGAGGGGGAGGAGAGGAGGAGGAGAGGAGGAGGGGAGGAGGAGGGGAGGAGGAGAAGCGTCAATAATTCGGCCCCACAACGCCACGTCGGCTCAGCGCGCATCATCTTGGCGGCAGGTGAAGTGGCAAACCCACCAAGCGCTCGGTGTTCAAGGCGGGCACTTCCCGTGATGGAGCGGAATACGTTTAGGGACTTACGATCGGGAACGCTTGCTCAGCGGCCCCGGCGACACGCTATGCCTTGCGAGTGGATGCCATGTCGCTCAACTCCGCGGTGCGGGAGGCCGGAAAACGCAGGACGTCGACGCTTGGGGACTGAGACGTGAATAGCGTGTCGCGCCGAGGCGTGGTGGGCCATAACTGGCGGCTGGACACGCTAAGCAACAATTCCTGACCGGACGTGAAGTCGTCATCGTTGCAGCATCGTTGATGTATCCTGGGTTCGCTCTGGTGGTCCTCCTCCTCCTCCGAGCTCTGCGCCACTCGGAGGCTCGCCTCGATAGCACCAACCGCCCACCCAGTGAGCGAATGACGCCTCAGGGGGACTGGCCCCTCCTCAGACACACTGGACGGCGACGGGTCTTTCCCCCTACTTCAGGGTCGGCAGGGCCTTGCCCTTCCAGTGGGTGCCCAGGGCCACGGGACACGGACGGGCCATATCCTAGAACTTCAAGCGGGCACACGCCCCAACAACGATCCTCCTCCTCCTCCTCCTCGTCCTCGTCGTCGTCGTCCTCCTCCTCCTTCTCCCCCTCGTCTTCCTCCTCCCCTCCTCCTCCCTCCTCCTCCTCTCCTACTCCCTCCTCCTCCTCCTCCGCCTCCTCCTCCTCCTCATCCTCTTCGCTCCTCGCTCATCGCTCCTCCTCCTCCTCCTCCTCCTCCTCCTCCTCCTCCTCATCCTCTTCCTCCTCCTTGTCGTCGTCGTCGTCGTCCTCCTCCTCCTCCTCTCATTACCCCTCATATTGCGAGCCGCCTGCAGAAGGCTCCGGGCCTTGTGCGAACTGTTGCCCGAGCTGGTAACCGCATCGGAAATGGCTACAGGGCCGCTGGCCACAGAGCTGAAGGCACAGCCGGCTCCTGGATGAGTGGAGGAGGAGGAGAAGGAGGAGGAGGAGGCGGAGGAGGAGGAGGAAAAGGAGGAGGAGGGGGAGGAGCGAGGAGCGAGGAGCGAAGAGGAGGAGGGGGAGGAGGAGAAGGAGGAGGAGGAGGAGGAGGAGGAGGAGGAGAGGAGGAGGAGGGAGTAGGAGAGGAGAAGAAGGAGGATGAGGCCGGCTCCTGGATCTGCTCCTCGAGGCCGCCGATGTCTGAGTACGTCTCCAGCGGCGCCTTGTCCACCTGCGCAAGAAGACACCGCGGGGGAGCTGGTGTCGCGCAACTGAGCGTGGTAGGTAGAGACAGCGGCGAGGCTCCTCCTCCTCCAACTCGTCTTTTTTTTGTTCTCCTTGTCTTCCTCCTTCTCCTCCTCCCTCTCCTCCTCCTCATCATCCTCATCCTCATCCTCATCCTCATCCTCATCCTCATCCTCATCCTCATCCTCATCATCCTCATCCTCTCCTCATCCTCATCCTCATCCTCATCCTCATCCTCATCCTCATCCTCATCCTCATCCTCTCATCCTCATCCTCATCCTCACCTCGATTCCTCATCCTCATCCCATCCTCTCCCCATCCTCCTCATCCTCATCCTCATCCTCATCCTATCCTCATCATCATCATCATCATCATCATCATCAGCATCCTCCTCCTCCTCCTCCTCCTCCTCCTCCTCCTCCTCCTCCTCCTCCTCCTCATCATCATCATCATCATCATCATCATCATCATCATCATCCCCTTCCCCCCCCTTCCCCCTGCATCCCTCCAGACGGGTCGTGGGCACGGAAGCAGGGCCTCCAGAGGCCGAGAACGGCGAAGCAAGAGTCGTCGCGTTTTTTTGCTGCAGCGCCCAGACCGAAGACCCCCTTATAAGGCAGTTTTTAATCCATAGGATTTTTAAACATATCGCATTTTAATACATGATTAATTTATGAATGAATGTATGCATGAACTCATCGTTGTTTTTAATACTACATCCCTGCATGTTTAATACATGATCCGCACGCGGAGCATGCATAAAAAAACGGCACTGTATGACCATTTCTCATACCATTGCCCTCTCTTACGCACCACCAGGCGTGTCAGTAGGCTGGACCAGGCGCTTCGCTCGACGCTTGCGTCCAGCCTACCGTTCGGGAACCCAAGACGGCCACCCAGAATGCGGCTCTCGCCCTGGCGCCGCGCACATTCAGCTTCGAATGCTCCGGCAACTTCGATGGTGGAGGCCGACTCGCTTTCGATCCGCGGCCCTCGGACTCCGTGT
>CAUYUJ010019416.1:249885-277896 GCA_963575745.1 Prorocentrum cordatum
GGAGCAGGAGGGGAGGAGGAGGAGGAGTAGGAGGAGGAGGAGGAGGAGGCGGAGAGAGGAGGATGAGAGGAGGAGAGGAGGAGGAGGAGAGGGACACACATCTATCTGTACGTTTATGCATACTTGCACTGCCGTGTACATATATATACACACATGCATTCGCTTTTAGTATGGACGTTCTATATATGTATGTATGTGTATGTGCACACATACAGGCAGATAGGGGGAGAGAGTGGGAGAGAAAGAGAGAGGGAGAGAGAGAGAGAGAGACGGATATAGGGTGAGTGGTATACATGCATGCTATATATGTATATATATAAATGTGTATATATATATGCATATAGTTATATGTATACATATACATATAAAGACATGTTTTTATATATAAAGATATATATATATATATATATATTGATTGAGAAAGAAGATTCATACGCTGTCTTTGCAGCCAGGGCCGCTGCAACAGCACAGCGTCGGCCGAGATCGAGCACGACCGGCCTGCGCTTGAGAAGAGGGGCACTGCAGCACCGTCGAGGGCAGGCCGCGGGCGGCGCCGCGAGCGGGCGAAGGCCGTCAGAGCTCGAGCCCCCGGGCGGGCCAAGCGCGGGTGCTCGGCCGACCCTCCAGGCTTGCACCCCCTTCGGCAGACAAGCCGAAACTTGCCCTCAGAACTCGTCCTGGAAGGCCTTGACCAAGGAGCTTCCGAGCCCTCGTCCTCTGGCACCGCCTCCTCCTCCTCCGCCTCCGCCTCCGCCTCCTCCCCCTCCTCCTCCTCCTCCTCCTCCTCCTCCTCCTCCTCCTCCTCCTCCTCCTCCTCCTCCTCTTCCTGCTTCCTCTGCCTCCGCCTTCGCCTCCTCCTCCGCCTCCTCCTCCTTCTCCTCCTCCTTCTCCTCCTCCTCCTCCGCCTCCTCCTCCGCCTCCTCCTCCTCCTCCTCCTCCTCCTCCTCCTCCTCTGGACCGTCTCCTCCAGGTCGCGTCAGGGCTTGCAGCCCCGTCCTCGCCTTCCCCCTCCTAGCCCTCCAGGCTGGCCGCAGAGGGCAGACAGCGGTCTGGCGAGGCCCCCTCGGGCGAGTTCTCTGACACACTGCGAGCCCACGAAGGAGGGGGGGAAGGGAGGGGGGGGATGGGAGTGAGAGAGGGGGGGAGGCGGGGAAGGGATGGTGGGGAGGGGGGGGAAGGGAGGGGGGGAAGGAGGAGGGTAAGGAGTGGGGGCAAGAAGGGGGGTAAGGGAGGGAGAGAGGGGGGGAGTGGAGAAAAAAAAAAAAAAAAAAAAAAAAAAAAAATAAAAGGGTTGGACCTTCAACGAGGAGCATGTCCGCACACTCATTCGCTGCGCCTGTGCAACCCGCTCGCCTGCACTGAAGGCTGACCCGCACCAGCTCGAGGCCCGACCGGCATGGCCCAGGCCGCGGCGCCCCTCGAGGGCCCAAGGCGGCGGCCCCCCAAAGAGCCCAGGGAAACCTCGAGAGGGCCCGTAGTAGGAAGGCACCAACTATACACCAACACCGATCCCGGCCAGGATCAACCTGGGCCCAGGATCGGTGTATACGCCCTCCTGCCATGGGCAGAATGCATATACACCGATCCTGGGCCCAGGATCGGCCTGGGCTGGATCGGTGTAGGTGTATAGTTGGTGCCCTCCGACGTAGAGACCTCCGAGGCAGTTCAAGGACAGCCCAATGTGGCGCCAGAGTGGCCGCAAGGCGGCCCGTTTGGCTCCCAAGACGGCCCAAGCTCAAGCCTCAGCCCTTCGCCGTCCTCGGTCTCGGCCCTCATACTCACCCCTCCTCCTGAACATTCCTACCAGACCCTCCTCCCATCTCTCCTCCTTAACCCTTTCACCGACCATCCTTATCCTGCGTCCTTCTCCTACTGCTTCTTCCCCTCCTCCTCTTGAGTCCTCCTCCTCCTTCTCCTCCTTCTCTGGCCAACATACATTATTTTACAACGTTGATTCCAAGTTATCCCTTCCAATCCGTTTCAGCCTTGCATATTCAAGTTATCAAGGGGCGCAGCGCATGCCCACGATTATTCGAACAGGCGTGGCGAAGCGTTATTGAATAAATATGGGTAGAGCAAGGAGGAAGAGATGGGTAACGAAGATGCGGAAAAAGGACGTAAACCGGAAATTAGATAGGAGGATAGCCATGATGAGAAGGACGAGAAGGAGAGAGGAGGTGAAGAGAGGACTGGGTTTCAATATTCAGGGTTGCATGTGAGATTTGCAAATCATCCCTCAATGAGGCTGCGCATTGCCTCTTCGAATAATCCTGGGCATCGATTCTTCAATGTTCACATCCATGATGGACGGTCGTTGCGACCTGTTTTGACCAGACTCGGCCTTCTACTCCGACGCCTGGCTGCACAGTCTCGCGCCCGGAGCCTCCTGGCATCCTCACTCGCCAGGAGCGAGACACGCCCAGCAGAACGAGAGAGAGAGCGCGCGAGAGAGGAAGCACTTTTGGGGGGGGGACCTCCTCCTCCTCCTCCTCCTCCTCCTCCTCCTCCTCCTCCCCCTCCTCCTCTTATCCCCCCTCCTCCTCCTCCTCCTCCTCCTCCTCCTCCTCCTCCTCCTCCTCCTCCTCCTCCTCCTCCTCCTCCTTGGGGACCTCTCGGGAGCTTCTGGCGGCGTCTCCGGGCCGTCGCTCCGCGTCGTCCCGCGGTCCCCTCCGCTGCCCACGAGGGCCCTGGGACGGCCAGAGATAGCTCCAGCACGGCCCCCTCCTCCTCCTCCTCCTCCTCCTCCTCCTTTTCCTCCTCCTCCTCCTCCTCCTCCTCCTCCTCCCCCTCCTCCTCCCCCTCCTACTCCTCCACGTCCTCCTCCTGCTCCCAAGCGGACCCCCAAGGCGGCCCCCCCAACGCGAAACCCATTGCCGCTGGTCTCCGACCCGCCATCCGGGGCCCCTGGACCGGGCGTTTCGCCGGATGATACTCCCTCACCGCGTACGATCCTGGGCTTGACACTGCAACATTTACAAGGGTGGAAAGGGGGCTCTCGCTTTGACGTCGCGCGCATTCGCCTTGAAGGCCTGCAGCAGCTACAAGGACAGAGGGAGGTTTCAACATGGGGTTCTCGCCTTTGTGCGACGCGCATTCGTCTTAAGAGCCTGCAGCAGCTACACGCGCGGTGGTCTTCAACATGGGGCTCTCGCCGAAACGCCGTGCACACTCGTCCTAGAAGTTTGCGACAGCTGCTAGAATGGAGGAAGGCCCCTTTAAACGGTGTGGCTCTCGTCGGAGACTTTTCAATTTCAACGACCATAACGGTTGAAGGTATGTAGCAACGGCACGGATGGAGGGCAGTTTCTTTTTAAGAGGGGGCTCTCGCTTCAGATTTTCTTTACAGGTTGTACCAGACATGTGAGCCAGCGCAGCAGTCATTTACACGGATCGGGGGGTAGTTCCTTTTCGGCGCGAAGCTCTCGCTGGACACACAGTCTACATGATGATCACGCCGCATTCTTTCGTTTCGCTAGAAGGATGCAAAGCAATTCCTTCTCAAAGCGGGGCTTTCGCCTGAAGGGCAAAACCTACTGGGTGCTCGACTTTCAAAGGTGGCCTTCCTCTCGGGAAAGCTTGCATGGACTGACGAGGACAGGACTGTGGGCGGGAAGGTGTGTTGCAGCATCTTTGATGCATCCTGGTTCTGCTCTGGTCCTCATCCTCGCCCTCTTCCTCTAGAAAAAACAAATTGGCATCTACATAAACTTTTGGCGCTCCGCGCGGATTTCTAGGATCTGCGCTGAACCCCCCCATCCCTAGCGCGCGAGACTCGCCAGGGGCGGCGCCGGAGGCGCCGCCAGGGGGCCCAGCAAGGATCCAAGAAATCGGCGCGGAGCGCCAAAAGTTTGTGGTCATGGCGCGATCCTCCTCCTCCTCCTCCTCCTCTTCTTCTTCTTCTTCTTCCTCCTCCTCCTCCTCCTCCTCCTCCTCCTCCTCCTCCTCCTCCTCCTCCTCTTGTTCTTCTCATCCCTCCCACCGTCGAAAAGGAACTCGCCTGGCTCGGCCCCAGGGGTGAACGAGGCGGCCAACGCGGCAGGCTGGCGCGCCCGACCCTGGTAGAGGACCGTTCCGAAGCTGGGATGGTGCCGGGGTCGTGGTAGCACGGCACAAGGAGGGAGGAGGGAGGAGGGAGGAGGGATGAGGATGGAGGATGGAGGATGGAGGAGGGAGGAGGAGGAGGGATGAGGAGGGAGGAGGGAGGAGGGAGGAGGGAGGCGGAGGAGGAGGGAGGAGGGAGAAGGGAGGAGGAGGAGGGATAAGGAGGGAAGGGGAGGAGGAGGAGGAGGAGGAGGAGGAGAGGAGGAGGAGGAGGAGGAGGCGGAGGAGGAGGAGGGGGAGGAGGATCAACGCCTTGAAGTAATTGCTGCTCTTTTTTGGCCTTCCGAGGGCCTCCAGAGACCTCTGGGGACCTCTGCAGTTCCAGGGGGAACTCTGAAGGCCTCTTCCTCCGATCCTCCCCATCGGCCTGTCTGCGTCGTGTCTTCGTCTCGTGAGCTCTGAAGTGACTGCGTGAAGAGTCTACTAGATTTGCTTCGCATCTCGCTGGCTTTCCGATCCAGCGGATGCACTCGTGTCCCCTTTGTCCAGCATTGTCGAGGCACCACCTGGTTGTTCGGCAATGCGGGCGATGAGTATACGTCCTTATGCACTCCAGTCCATTGTGTGTTCCCACGTAGGTATGACTGGAATCATGTAGCGAGTGCCCTCCTCCTCCCTCCTCCTCCTGATCCTCCTCCTCCTCCTCTTCCTCCTCCTCTCCCTCCTCCCTGAACCGCCCCCCCCAACCAACACGACCGTGTGACGAACCCCGAAAATCTGTTTTACCCCCCCACGACGGACCCCGAAAACCTTCTGGATGCAGGTTAGGAAGGCAACCCTGAGACGTCAATATCGAAACGATGGCAGCGCCGCCAGGCAAGCAGAACCGAATGCCCCAGGCCCCAGGGCGCGAAACCGAATAGGTAAGAAAGGATGCAAGACACCCTTTGTGAAGCGTTGCATCCTGTACCCGTGTTCTTGGGGGTCCCAGAACGATGCGGTGACAGACCGTGTGGTGACCCCGAACTCCAAAGAGAGCTCACGGGGACCCTGGAGGCCCCAGTCGCCCGAGACGTCCTCGGAGAACGACCCGAGTCTCAAAACCGTGCGGTCACCCGAAATCCCCACTGACTCACCACGCGGTGTGACGACCGCACCGCTTGTCTAGTGGAACAAAAAGTGGCATAAACATAAAAACTCGGAGGTCCGCGCGGATTTCTCGGATCGGCGCTGGGGCCCCCGGCGGCGCCTCCGGCGCCGCCCCTGGCGCGCTCCGCGCGCCAGGGAGGGGGGTCCAGCGCCGATGCGAGAAATCCGCGTGGACCTCCGAGTTTTTGTGTCTATGCCACTTTTTGTTCCCCTGTTGTCGGCCTCCTCCTCCTCCTCCTCCTCCTCCTGCGCCGCCTCCTCCTCCTGCTCCTCCTCCTCCTCCTCCTCCTCCTCCTCCTCCTCCTCCTCCTCCTGTCAAGATCTCTTGACAGCGTGGCCACGGAGAGGCCCGGATCCCTCTCCGGGGACCCGCTTCTCGCCCCGGGCCCTGCCATCGACGGCCCCAGGGCCCTGCGTGTGGGGGTCTTTAGAGGGGAAACGGCTGCAAACCTCCCGGTCCCTCCTCCTCCTCCTCCTCCTCCTCCTCCTCCTCCTCCTCCTCCTCCTCCTTCTCCTCCTCCTCCTCCTCCTCCTCCTCCCCTCCTCCTCCTCCTCCTCCTCCTCCTCCTCCTCCTCATTCTCGTCCCTGTCCTCCTCTTCCTCATTCTCGTCCTCCTCGCCCTCCTCGTCGCCTTCGTCCTCCTCGTGTCTTGCTCACGACGCGAGGTGGTCTGGGATGTAGCCCCTGGGCGAGGGCCACCACCCCTAGCTCTGAGCACAGCCCGGCTCTCGGTGCCCATCGGGGTCGAGACGATGCAGTGGTTCTCGTCGATGAACTCCTGGCGAGGCGCCCGCGCTGCTCCGTCGCTCAGCGCACTGGGGGGAGGGGGTGGGCGACGAGATGAGAAAGATGAGCAGGAGGAAGAAGTGTAGGAGGAGGAGGAGGAGGAGGAGGAGGAGGAGGAGAAGGAGGTGGAGGAGGAGGAGGTGGAGGAGGTGGAGGAGGTGCAGCAGGATGATGAGGGACGAGGAGCAGGAGCAGGAGAAGGCGGAGAAGACGGGTCATATTATACCAGCATCCGGGGACGCGGGGCGCGGGTGAGGGAAGCTTCGCGGCGCATGCCTGAGCACCCGAGGACGGGCAGCACTGCCGTATGGAGGAGCTGGTCGAGCAACCCGCCTGCTGAGGCAGCACTGCACGGTCCCACATTCTCATTCTGAGGTTCTGAGGTTATTCGGTGCCGCCCGTCTCCCAAGCTCTGCTCGGAGGGGAGACGTCGGCGGCGAGGGGCCCGCGCGGACGCGCCGCCCTCACCGGCGCCGGCGCCCGCCCTTGTCCCTGCCGCTCTTCTCCCTGCGGCTCTTCCGCGGTGGCGGGGGCTCGCTGTAGTCGTACTCGTAGTCGCTATCCGCCACCGTGCCCCGCGGCACGCAGCGGGATATCCTCAGGCCGCCCCGAGACTCCCTGACCCCGCATCCAGGAGGCTTCCGAGAGGCCTCCTGCGAGATCCCCTCGGGCGTCCAAGACGCCTCTGACCCACAACCCAGCCGTGGTGGCGGGATGGGCCGAAGGCCACTGGATCCGCCGCCCCCTGTGCTCCTGCAGCAGGGGTGCCCAGCGTGCCAAGGTTCAGGTGATTTTGGGTTCTTAAAGGCTCCCCCCTGGGGCTTCGGCCCAGCCCACCGGCCACCCGGAAGGCCGTGCCGCTGCGTAAAAAACCTATCCAAAACGGCCTAGATGGCCTCATGTTCGTCCAAGATGGTCCAAGGTGGCCTCCAAGACGGCCCAGGAGGGCCAAATATGTTTCCACTCCGCCCAAGACGCTATCGAGACGGCCAAGATGGCTCCAAGATGGCCCAAGACGGCCCCAGAGGCCTCCAAGACGGCCCAAGATGCCTCCAAGAGGTCCTCCAGGAAAGCCCGAAGATGCAAAAAACATTGCTTTAGCTTCGGCTCTTGATGAATTCTGGCATTCGTTTATATTCGGCCTTCCGATGGCCCAAGACGGCCAAAGAGACCCCCAATGTCGCCTCCAAAACGCCGCAGAGGCCTCCACGATGGTCCCATGACGGCCCAAGAGGCCCTCAAGAGGCTCCCAAGACGGCCCTCAAGAGGGCCCCAAGATGGCCCAAGAGGCCTCCAAGACGCCAAAGATGGCCTCCAAGACGGCCGTGGAGCACCCTAAGCAAGCCCCAAGCCGGTTCAGGGAGGCCCCCCAAAACGGCTTCCAACGGCGTCAGACGGGCCAGGACCCCCCCGCAAAGGCCCCCAAGAGGCCCAAGGAGTCCCCCAAGAGGCCTCCAAGGATCCCCAGGCAGCTTCCAGGAGGCCCCAAGAGTGCCCCCAAGAGGCTGCCAAGAGGCCTCCTCCTCCTCCTCCTCCTCCTCTTCCTTTCTCCTCCCTGTCCTCCTCCTCCTCTTTTTTCTTCTCTACGTGTTCCCCGAAGGGTTTCAACAACGGCTGGGGGAACACACAATCCAATAGCTTGGCCGAACTCTCTGGCCGCAAAGTTCGGCCACATATGCGCTTCCAAAGAGCAGGGGGCGGCGGTGATTCGCCGTAGGTGTCTTCGATCCGCCGCCCCCTGTGCTTGCCACAATGGTACATGGCGTGCCAGACGTTGGGTCGTTTTGGTTATTTAAAAAGTTCCCAATGGGGTCTCGGTCCGATGCGCCAGTCACCTGGCACGAGCCACATAAACTTCAACATCCACAACAAATCTCCCCAAGACGGCCAACATGGCCTCCAAGATGCATCCAAATCGGCCTCCAAGATGCTCTCAAGACGCCTCCAAAACGGCCAAAATGGCCCCTAAGACGGCCCAAGATGTCCTCCAGACGGCGCACGGAGCCCCCAAGACGCCCCAAGAGGGCTCCAAGAGGACCTCCAGGAGGCCCAACTAACTGTTTTTCCCTACGCTCCAAAACGGCGCAAGAGGCCAGCAAGCGTCCCAAGAGGGCCCCAAGACGGCCCAACAGGCCCCCAAGACGCCCCAAGACGGCCCTATACACCTTCAAGACGGCTCGAAAGCGCCCAGAGAGTGAAGTGACCCACGACTGCCCTGAGAAGGCCCTAAGATGGCCTGCGAAGGCCAAGAGGTTCCTCAGAGTTCCTCAAAAGGCGCCGCGGGGGCCCCAGGAGGCCTTCAACAAGAGGCCCCAAGAGGCCTCCAAGAGGCCCCCCAGAAGCCCCCATGAGGCCCCCGGGAAGCCCCCAGAAGGCCACAAGAGGGCCTCAAGACGCCTCCTTTTCTCCCTTCTCCTCCTCTTCGTCCTCCTTCTCCTCCCTCTCCTCATCCTTTCTCGTCCTCTCCAAAATTCCCCCCCAATGGGGTTCCACAACGGTTGGGAAATATGAATTCCAAGAGCTTCGCCAGACTTCGGCCCAACGTTTGACCGCACAGGCGCTTCTGAAAAGCAGGGGGCGGCGGTGATTCGCCGTAGGCGTCTTCGATCCGCCACCCCCCTGTGGTCTGTCCACAAGGGCTGTTGGCTGGCCAGAACCTCTTGGGCGTGGCTTAATGGGGGGGTCACAAATGGGGGGGTCAGAAACGGTCCCCTTTCGTGCTCCTCTCGGGCCCCTCCGGAGCCCCAGGGGGCTCGTTTAGGCACCGTTTGGGTACCTTTTCGGACCACCCTCGCCACCCCCCCATTTATGACCCCCCTATTACGCAACGCCCAAACCTCTTCTGCTGTAAACTCTTCCGGCCGGCTCCCAATGGCCTCTGGCTCAACCCGCTGGCCACGCGGAAATCACCATCACACCACCCGCTCGAGATGGCCACGAGATGGCCTCCAAGACGGCCCAATGTGGCCTCAAGACGCTCCACGACGGCCTGAAGACGGCCCAATATACCCTCAAGACGGCCCAAGAGGGCTCCAAGATGCCCCCGGGAGGCTCAAGTTCATTTGTTCCCCTTGATGCATTTCAATGATTTTTAGTGCTCTCGCCATTTCAGGCTTCCGGCACCTAAGTCGGCCCAACTGGCCTCCAACAAGGCCCACGCGGCCCTCAGGAGGCCTGCGGATTGTTTCATGATTTCGAGGTTCTCGCCATGTCGGGCTTCCGGCAGCCCCAGGCTGCCCCAACGGCCTACTGCCCAAGACGCCCCCCAAAGCCCCGAAGCGTGCCCCACGACGGGTCAAGAGGGCCCCAAGACGGCCCAAGATGCTCCCGAGATGACCCCACGAAGGTTCCAAGACGGCCCCAGCGACCTCCAAGACGGTCCCAAAGCGTCCCAGGACGGCCCCGACACGGCCCGGTGAGGTCCCGAAGACGGCCTCCGAAGGCCAAGAGGCCCCTCGAAGGTCTCCAAGAAGGCCCAGGAGGCCGCCAAGAAGCAATCACAGGCGCCGCCATGAAGCCACCATGAGGTCCCAAGAGGCCACTCGAAGACCTCCTCTGCCTCGCCCTCCTCCGTTTCCTCCCTCTCCACTCCTCTTGCCTTCTAAATGCCTCCCCCCTGTCGCGACCCCTGACGTCTCGGTAATGAGGGCGGGTTGGGCGTTTCGCTCGAGACGTCCCCACCACTTACGATCCCGAAGCTTGAAACTCACAGCAGTTTCAAACATGGTGGGAAGGTTGTCTTCAAAATGTGGCTCTCGCGTTAGCGACGCGCACATTCGTCGTAACAGTTTGCAGCAGCTTCAAGGATGCAGGGCGGTTCCTTTTCAAAATGTGGCTCTCGCCTGAGCTCCGCGCACATTCGTCCTACACGTTCGTAGCAGCTTCAAGAATGTAGGGCGGGCCGCTTTCAACATGTGGTTCTCGCCCTAGCGCTGCGCACATTCGTCTTCAAAGTTTGTAGCAGTTTCCAAGATGCAGGGCGGATCGTTGCTAAACATGTGGATCTCGCCGCGCACATACGTATCGAAACGATGTGGCAACCATTTCGAGGGTTCATAAGGTTGAACTCTCACGAATTGCGTTCGTGCCCGATCGAGGATCGTTAGGACACAACAGCCACGTTGACAAGGGGTGTGGAAGTCCCAGGAATGGTGTTCTGGCACGAATGAAGATTGTCAGGGTCAGGACGTCCCAGTCACGTTGATTCGCGGCGTTTGAATCCCAGGTATGGTGTCTTGGTACGATTGAGGGTTCTCAAATGGTTGTCTTCCAGTGGGGCGCTTCCCAAAATGTCGATCAATTCTTGTAGGGGCCTATGAAGAGGAAACTAAGAGGGAGGGCTTCTTGCAACATCGCTGATGCGCGGCTTGCTTGGGTTTGCACTGGCCCTCCTCCTCCTCCTCCTCCTCCTCCTGATCATCCTCCTCCTTCCCCTCCTCCTCCTCCTCCTCCTCCTCCTCCTCCTCCTCCTCCTCCTCCTCCTCCTTCTCCTCCTCCTCCTCCTCCTCCTCCTCCTCCTCCTCCTCCCTCCTCCTCCTCTCTCTCTTCCGCCCGATTGTTACCCCAAGGGCTTCCAGAACGGCTGGGGGAACGCATTGCCCGACCTCCTGGAGAGCCTTCGGCCCCACGGCTGGCCACACGGGCGCTTATCCCGAAGGCAGGGAGGGCGGCGCTGCTTCGCCGCAGGCGCTGCCCATAGTAGTCGTACTCGTACTCCTCGCTCGGCGTCCGCTCGCGGCGGCGGCGGCGGCCGCGGTCCCTGCCGCCGCCGCCGCGCCGGTCCCTGTCTCGGTCACGGCCGCCGCCACGGCGATCCCGGTCGCGATCCCGGTCGCGATCGCGCCCGCCGCGGCTCCTGCTCCGGCCGCGGCCACCGCCGCCGTCGCCCCCGCCGACGCCGGGGCCGATGTGGGCGAAGCGGCAGCTGTCGCCGCGGAAGCACTTGCCGATGGTCCAGTCGTAGCACCTCTCGCGGATGTCGTCGCCGTCCTTCGGCCTGTGCTTGTCGACGTCCTCCGGCTTCTTCTCGTCGCACTCGCCCCCGCGGCCTCTCTGGCAGACGTCGTTGCGGGCAAAATTGTGGAAATCGCACTTCGGGCACATCCAATCTCCAAAGCGGAAGCCCGCGGCCCCGGCCATTCCGCCCGACGCTCGCCCGCGCGCGCGCCCGCGCGCCCGCCACCGCCTGAGCCAAAATGGCCTGAGGCAGAGTGGCTGCGGACACTGCCGCGTGGACGAGGTGAGGGAGGAGGTGGGCATCGGGAGGAAGGTTCTGGCGGTTTTCGGAAGGCTCCGAGGTCTCCAGAGGTCTTCATCAGTTTCCAGAAAGGGATGATAATCAGGAGGAGGAGGAGGAGGAGGAGGAGGAGGAGGAGGAGGAGGAGGAGGAGGAGGAGGAGGATAGTAGGATCGTAAGATGAGAGAAAAATGGAATTCTGGCGGTTTTCTAAAATGAGCGGATGTCTCCAAACATCTTAAGCGGTTACCAGAGAACGGTGATGCTGATCCTGCTGATGATGATGATGATGATGATGATGATGATGATGATGATGATGATGATGATGATGATGATGGTTTTGGTGGTGGTGCTGATGCTGACGTTGATGCGCATGCTGATGCTGACAAAGATGTTGAATCTGGTGATGGTGATGATAACGATGGTGATGATGATGATGATGACGATGGTGGTGATGGTGATGATGATGGTGATGCTGCTGATGATGATGAGTGGTGAAAGGTGATCAACGGTGATGGGTCTGTTAACGATGATGAGGATGATGATGATGGTGATGGTGATTATGCTGCTGCTGATGCTGATGCTGATGATGAGGATGATGATGATGATGGTGATGATGGTGATGACGGTGGTGGTGGTGGTGATGGTGGTGATGATGATGGTAACGATGACGAGGAGGATGAGGAGGACTAGGAAGGGAATATGGATAGACGGATCGGCGAGGAAGATGATTTCAAAGGCTTTCGAAAGGGGCGGAAGTATCAAGAGGCCGTCAGCAGTTTCCAGTGAGAACGAGGATCATGAGGATGCGGAGGTGGACAGGTGAGGACGACGAGGGTTTGGGCAGTCTCGGACGGGTCGGATGTGTCCAAACGTCTCTTCGGCAATTTTCAAAGACGGGGAAGAGGATGATGAGGAGGAGAGGGAGGAAGATGGTGAGGAAGCGTAGTGCCAAAAACACGATCGGTGAGAGGGCTACAGCGGTTTCCGGAATGCTCGGATGTCCCTGAAGGTCTTCAGCGGAGCGACGACGATGATAATGATAATGATAATGATAATGATAATGATACTGATAATGATGATGGTGGTGGTGATGATGCTGATGATGATGATCATGATGACGACGAGTATGATGATGGTGGTACTACTGTTGCTGATGATGATTCTTATGATGATGGTGATGCTGTTGCTGATGATGCTTACTAATATGATGATGGTGATGGTGATGGTGATGATGATGATGATGATGATGATGATGATGATGATGATGATGATGATGATGATGATGATGATGCTGCTGACGCTGATGGTGGTGATGATGACGATGATGATGATGATGATGATGATGATGATGATGATGATGATGATGATGATGATGGTGGTGGTGGTGGTGGTGGTGGTGGTTATGGTGATGGTTATGATGGTAGTGGTTGTGATTACGAGGATGATGATGATGATGATGAGGAGGAGGAGGAGGAGGAGGAGAAGGAGTAATATTGTAAGGCGAGAAACAGGATTGAAGCGATATTCGGAAGGGTCGGATGCATCCAGAGGTCTTCAGCGGTTTCCAGAGAGCGATGAGGAGAATGAGGAGGATGAGGAGGACATTGATAGATTAGGGGAGGATTCCAGCGGTTCGCGGATGATTCTGATGTGCGCACAAGTCTCCGGCGGTTTCCACAGAGGGGTGAGGAGAAGCTTGCGTAGCCCATTGACGCCTCAGTGCTGCCCGCTGTGCATGGCATGACCTTCGGACATTATGCAACGAGGAGGAGGAGGAGGAGGAGCAGGGGGACGAGGACGTGAAAGAGGAACAGGAGGAGTTCATTTGTTTTCGGGAGAGAGCGGGGGGGGGGATCGGATGTATGCAGGTGCTTTTTGGCGGGGCTTGGGGCAGGGTTGGGAGAAAGGAGGAGTAGGACGAGGAGCAGGTCAAGAAGGGAGGAGGAAGCCTTGCTTCGTTGGCCGACGCCACGGGTGAAGGACCCTCGTTCTCGTTCTCCTTAGCCCTCTCCTCCTCGTCCACTTTTCCCTCTTCTTCTCTCCTTCTCCTTTGCTTTCTCCTCCTCCTCCTCCCCCTGATCCTGCAGGCGGAGTGGCGCTTTCAATAGTGGCACGCTTTCTTCATATTCTGTATTTGACATGTTTGGCGCCGATGTTCGGGTCAACTGATCTTGCTACAACGTGCTCGAAGTTCCAACCGCCTGGGGCCCACCTCCCACGTCAGCCAAACGTCACAAACCCGCGCCAAAGACCGCGGATCGGACATCCTCACCTGCAGGGGGATGATGTGCCGGCCAGAGGGTGGGCTCAGCACTGTTTGAGCCAGCTGTAGACTTTCTGCCGCGCGCGCGCGTAGCTTTAGGTCGGGCATGTCCCCCTACAGGCGGATTTTGGATAACAAATAAAACATAAACAAAAAATGCACCGAAAATGCTCAAACATACACGAAACATCGGCACAGACGATTCTTTGACCACTCTTGACTTTTCCCCCTGTGGAGGGACAGGCCCGCCTTAAGCGTAGCTGCCACTTTGACCTATCGGTGGGGCCCTCTCGCTTTCCCGCCGCGCCACGCTTCCCGTTCCCCCTCCGCCACGGCTGCCGCACAGGCTCTCTCTGCTCGCTGCTCCACGCCCAGTCCTGGCGTCTGCCGAGCGCCCCGGCCCAGCAGGGCGCTGGGGGACGGGGCGGAGGGGGAGGATGACGTTGAGGAGGGGGAGGTGGAATTCTGGCGGTTTCCTGATGCGCTCGGATGCCCCCGATGTGTTTTCTGTTTGTCTTGTTTTCGGGGGGTTCTGGAGGAAGGCGAGGAGGAGGTAACTATACCAAAGAGCACCAGGAGCGGTCAAATGTCCGTGAACCCGTCTGATCCTTCTGGGGGTGGCCTCCAAAACGGGAGGGCTGGGCCATTGTGGCCTGGAAGCAGACATTTCCTGTTGTGGGTCGGGTTTTCATGACTCTTCTTCGTGAGGGACCGACTGCATTCATGAATTTACAGTCTGGGGCTGACTGTCGTAGAACGACAGCACACCGAGCAAAAATGAAACGAGAACTTTGGCCGGTGATGCAGGCACTGACTCGAGTGAAGCTCCCGCACCCCCTACCGAACCACCCCATTTGCGCGCGCAATCGCTGGCCCGAAAGGCCTTGCATTCGACTGCTCGTTAAGTGGCACGCTTCCAGAACCTGGCCAGGAGTGATAGTGTCACACAGCGAGGGGCTCCAGTTGCTACCCTCCTTTACTAGACATTGTCAACTGCCTTGGAGGGCGTCCTGAAGTTTCGTGGTTATGGTACGGCCCGCCTTGAGCCTTTCCACGGACCGGGGAGCAACCCGCATGGAGTCCACCAGGGACTGAGCCGCCCCCTGGCGGGGCAGCAGCGGGGGGAAGGGCGAGCTGTATGAGAGAGGGAGGGGTGCGGCAAGGGAGGCGGAGAGGAGGAGAGGAGGAGGAGGAGGGAGGAGGAGGAGGAGGAGGAGGAGGAGGAGGAGGAGAGGAGGAGGAGGAGGGGAGGAGGAGGAGGAGGAGGATAGGGAGGAGGGGGAGGAGGGACGTGTTGTCCCAGAGGTCGGTGTCGGGAACGCGACCGCCGCGGGCAGCCAGGTCACACGATCCCTGGGCAGAGCCGCCGTCAAGAGATCGGCAAAATGATTACCTGATGCACGCATGACCACCCCTTCGGACAGAGACGGGTCCGAGGTGTCAATCTGCGACGGGACTTCCACTGGAAGCGGCTCTCTCGGCCTATGAGGGCCAGACGAATGCGAAGCCACCCATCAGGGTTACAGCGAAGAGGAGGAGGAGGAGGAGGAGGAGTAGGAAGAGGAGGAGGAGGAGGAGGAGGAGGAGGGAGGAGGAGGAGGAGGAGGAGGAGGAGGAGGAGGAGGAGGGAGGAGGAGGGGGCGGAGGGGCACAGGGAGGAGAAGGAGGACGAGGAGGAACAGGAGCAGGAGGATGATCCAGCCCGAGGCCGAGCAGGAGAAGGAGGAGAACCAGGAGGACGAGGAGGGAGAAGGAGAAGGACGTGAGCTCCAAGCCCACACAACCTGAGTGAAGGACCTTCGGCAACGGACGAATGGAGGAGAAGGGAGAAGGAGAAGGACGTGAGCTCCACGCCCACACAGCCTGAGTGAAGGACCTACGGCAACGGATGAATGGAGGAGAAACTGCTCCTCTCCTCCGACGTTGCAATTATCGTCGTGACGTCGGCCTCCCTGGGATCTCGACCGCTTCCCCGGGGCCGGCTTCTCATCCCGATGCAATGTCTTGGAGGAGGAGGAGGAGGAGGAGGAGGAGGGGGAGGAGGGGGAGGAGGAGGAGGAGGAGGAGGAGGAGGAGGAGGAGGAGGAGGAGGAGGAGGAGGAGGGGGGGAGGAGGATGGGGAAGGAGGGGAAGGATGACTTCCTCCCGAGGCCGCAAACGACGAGAGGCCGATCGTCACTATCTCTGCTGCAGCGCCTGGATCCGCGGGAGAGAGGCGGAGAAGGAACGGGGGGATGAAGACAGGCGTCGACGGGCGACGGGCGACGACGACGGACGAGGACGAGGACAACGACGAGCGCCGTGCTCAGCAGGAGGGTCGGCAGGATAGCGAGCGGGGAGGGACGAGGCGGGCGGTCCTCGAGAGACCCCACGTCCATGGGGGAGCCGCGGATGTCGTCCAGCTTGTTCTTCTCCTCGCCGCGATTTGGCCGTCGCGAACGACGACGACGATGGACGACGGACGGCGCACGACGACGACGACGACGACGACGACTACGACGACGACGAGGACGACGACAACGACGACGACAACGACAACGACGACGACGACGACGGCGACGACGACGGACGACGACCACTGACGACGGACGACGGACGTCGGACGACGACGAATGTCGTGCAGCCAATTCGTCTCCTCGCCGCGCGGTGCCGGCCGCTACGAGCCGGCTGCCCCCGGGCTGCCCAGGCTTCGCGCACGATCTCGCCGGGCGCCACGCAGCACCCGTCGCGTCCTCGCAGCGCCCCGGATGAGGGGTGGCCCCGGCCCGCGCCGGCTCTGGCGATGCCTGCTCCGAGTTTCTGCGCCACCGATGGGGGGACCGAGGAGCTGAAGGACGTGGAAGTGGAACATCTGGCGGAGGTGGCAGGGAACGTGAGGGACCGAGGAGCTGGAAAAAGTGGAGTGTGGCCACGGCTGGGGAAGCTGGCGGGGGCCGAAACGAGCCCGACGCAGCTGCAGGGAAAGCTGGGGAGGGGGGAAGCTGGCCAGGGCTGGGCCGACTGGACGGGCTGTCCCTGGCCCCTCCTGTTCCAGCTTCCCTCTTGGGCGGCGCGCACCAAGGGGGTGGAGGGAGGGGGGATGGCTTCTGGGAAGGAGGCTGCTTCTTGAAAGGCGCTGGCCCTACATCGACAGAGAAGGCCCGCGCCTTCTAAGAAGCAGGGGTGCTTCTGAGAAGCCCTCCCCCCTGGCCCCACCTCCCTCTGCGCGTGGCCGACCTGTGCCCCCGCCCCCCCTCTCCCCAGCGGTGGCGCCAGCCCCGCCGCCCCAGACATCCGACGCCTCGATCCTTTCGAGACGCGGGCCCCCGACCTCCCGACCACTTCCCTGGGGCCGGTTTCTCATCCCGAGTCGTTTCTTGACGGCCCCGAGGCCCGGCGGGGGCCCCGAGAGGCCCAAAACTATGAGGAACGTCTGCCTCGACCTTTGCGAGGCGCTCGATGCCTGGGGTCCCCGTGGCGAGGGCGGGCTTCGGGCGGCCCTCGCAGACGGCCCGAGGCGCCCGAGGTCCCCGACGGCCAAGAGCTATGAAAAAAACCTCTGTCTCGACTTTCCTTCGAGACGCCCGACGTCTGGGGCGTCGGCCCGCCACGCCCAAGGGGGTGGCGGGGCGGAAGCGCCGCGCGCCTGGCCGCGGCGGGGGGTCGACTTCCAGGGGGGGGGGGGCGACGCGTCGGCAGGGGTGGCGGCGCCCTGGGCGCCGCTTCGGCGCCCCGCCCTCCGAGGCCCCACACCCCCGACGTCATGATTTTTTCATGACGCGAGCCCCAGAGGTCCAGACCCATTCCCTGGGACCGGTTTTTCATCCCGAGTCGTTTTTTGACGGTCCCGAGGCCCGGTAAGGGCCCTCAGAGGCCGAAAATAGCGAAAAACCTCCCGTCGTGATTTTTTCATGACTCGAGGAGGTTTGGGGCCGCGGCGGGGGGTCGACTTCCGGGGGGCGCGACGCGTCGGCAGGAGCGGCGGCGCCCTGGGCGCCGCTTCGGCGCCCCGCCCTCCGAGGCTGCGGCGCCCGCAGGCACCCAGAGCGCCGTGCCTGCCTCTGCGCAGCGCCGGCCCCCGGAGGCCTGGAGCCCCTCCCCGTGGGGCCGGCGCTCCGTCCCGGGCGGCCTTGTGGACGGCTGCGACGGCCCGCTCCTCCTCCTCCTCCTCCTCCTCCCCTCCTCCTCCTCCTCCTCCTCCCTCCTCCTCCTCCTCCTCCTCCTCCTCCTCCTCCTCCTCCTCCTCCTCCTCCTCCTCCTCCTCCTCCCCCTCCCCCCCAAAGGCCCCGAAAAGGGCGGAGCGCCTCCCTTCCCCGCGCGCCGAGGGGGCCTGGGCCTCGCGGCTGCACGCGAGGGGCGGCCCCGGGCAGGAGGCGGCCTCTGGCGCGCGGCCCCGAGCCCTGGGAATAGGGAGCCCACAAAGGACGTACGCGCCCAGCTATCGGGGAGACGTAAGACCCGGGTACGGGGGACTCGGAAATCCCCGACGAGGTCGTCAAAAAAATGACGAGGCCGAGCCTGCAT
Source organism: Prorocentrum cordatum (assembly GCA_963575745.1). Taxonomy (NCBI): domain Eukaryota; class Dinophyceae; order Prorocentrales; family Prorocentraceae; genus Prorocentrum; species Prorocentrum cordatum. The sequence continues at coordinate 267,868 of CAUYUJ010019416.1, forward strand.
TTTGACGAGGCCTCCCGCTGCAGACATCCCACGAAACTCCTCCTCGTCAAAATCCGAGTCGCGGTCGTCAAAAAACGATGGCGAACCCGAGTCCCGGCAAACCCGGGTCTTACGCTCCCCCGAAGCTATGTACGGCAGGTTCGTGTCGTGCCGACCCCAGCGTTGGTTTTTGGCACCGCAGGGATCATTCAACCTTGAACGATCGGCCGCTGCCGCAACGTCCGATCGTTCAACATCGATCGATTCTGGGTCGCCGGCGGCGTTCAACCTTGAACGTCCGCGCTGGGGTCGCCGCTGGTCGACACGACGCAAACCTACCGTACATGAACACGGCCCCTCGATTCGCGAGACCGGCCGCGTGATACGAACACTTGTGCAACGCGTGCTCTCGAAACCGGCGTGGATTCATGTACATGTACGTCCTTCTTTCGCTCCTGAGGGAAAGGGCCCCCAGAGGCCCCGAAGAGGGCGGATCGCCTCCCGTCGTGATTTCTGCCCCACGCGCAAGGGGGGGCCTGGGCCTTGCCGCCGCTTTTGGCGCACGCAGTGGAGCGCTCCACGGCAATGAGCGCTGCTCAATTGTGTGCGTTTCGGGCAGAGAGGCTGGAATTTTGGCGCCAGCGTGAACGTGTGACGGGCCAAGCTTGGGCACAGGAGCGTGCAACTCTGCCGTGCCATGTGCGCGAGGTTCTGGGCCCGGGCTGCACGCAGGCAGCGGCCCCGGGCGCGCGGCTCGCGGGGGCCGCGAGGGGGGCCGAAGGCGAGCACGCGGGCCGCTGCCGTTCGCACCGCTCTCGGCCCTCTGGGGGCCCCAGGTGGGTGCCCGCACCAAGGAAGGTCACTCCGGCGACTCCGGCGACAGATCCCCAGAGGTCCAACGCATTGAAAGAATCAAGGCGCACATTTTTCGCGCATCTCGGCGCCCAGGGGCCCTTGCCGGGCCTCGGGGCCGTCCAAAAAGACTCCGGACGAGAAACCGGGGGTCGAGACTTCCGGGGGACCCGCACTGAAAAAATCACGACGTCGGATCTCTGGGTTTCCTCCCTTCTCCTCCAGCGCTGTTTTTTGTTTGCATTCGCGACGTGGGCCCTCGAGGATCTCGACCGCTTCCCCATAGGGGCTGGCCCTTCTCCCTGAGCCGTCTTCGGGCGGCCCCGCCAGCAACTCAGGACTACACTGGCCGAAAGCAGCTCTGACGTGCAGCCGAGGCATTTCGCGCCTAGGGGCCCTTGCCGGGCCTCGGGGCCGTCCAAAAAAGACTCCGGACGAAAAACCGGTCCTGGGGAAGGGGTTGAGACTTCCGGGGGGCCCGTACTGAAAAGATCACGACGTCGGATCTCTGGGTCACTCTGACGTGTAGTGTAGCCGAGGCCAGGAAGAGGGGCCACAGGCGGTCCAGGGGCGGTCCAGCGGCAGGGGGGGGGGCCGGTTTCGGCGCCGCCGCCCAGGGCTCCTGGGAACGGACATCGAGCCCTGGCGCTCGGTCCGGCGTCGGGTCCCAGGGCCCTCCGACGTGCAGTCGACTTTTTTTGCGACGCCGCCGGAGAGGAGGGGGAGGAGGAGGAGGAGGAGGAGGAGGAGGAGGAGGGAGGAGGAGGAGAGGAGGAGGAGAGGAGGAGGAGGAGGAGTAGGAGGAGGAGGAGGAGGGAGGAGGAGGAAACCTTGGGGATCTCGGCCACTTCCCCGGGGCCGACTTCTCGTCCACAGCGTTGTTGTTGCTGCTGCTGTTGTTGCTGTTGCTGTTGCTATTGCAGTTGCTGTTGTTGTTGCTGCTGCTGTTGTTGTTGTTGCAGTTGTTGTTGTTGTTGTTGTTGTTGTGGTTGTTATGGTTGTTATTCTTGTTGTTTTTGTTGTTGTTGTTGTTGTTGTTGTTGCTGTTTTTGTTTTTCATTTTGTTGTTGTTGTGGTTGATATTCTTGTTGTTTTTGTTGTTGTTGTTGTTGTTGCTGTTTTTATTTTTCCTTTTGTTGTTGTTGTTGTGGTTGTTCTTATTGTTGTTTTTGTTGTTGTTGTTGTTACTGTTGTTGTTTTTCATTTTTTTTTTTGTTGTTGTTGTTGTTGTTGTTGTTGTTGTTGTTGTTTCTGTTGTTGTTGTCGTTGTTGTTGTTGTTCTTGTTGTTTAATTCTCATGTCTGAAGAATAATTATTGTTGATCCCCCCACCGGTGCATACTTATTTTTCTCAATCAAAGTGTGCCCCTCGACGCTCGCACTCAGTTTTTTTTTATAAGGGAAAATCTTGAAGCTCAAACTGGGCCCCTGGCCCCGGGTTACAACAACAACAGCTCCCGCTTAAGACTTCCTTGCAATTTAGCCAGGACCCCCGCTCCCGCCCGAGACTTCCTCGCATTTCATTCAGGAATCGCGCTCTCGCTTGGGACTTCCTTACAATTTATTCAAGAATCGCTCTCCCAGCGCTCTGGAGTCGCGCTCTCGCTGGAGACTTGCTTGCAACTTACTGAAAAATGGCCTTGCGTGGGAATTTCCTGCATTTTGTCGAAGCGCCGCGCTCCCGACACCCAGGCACCCACGAGTCGCGCCCGTTGTGGCCCCATGTGCATGCCCTTCGTGGCCCCGCTGTCGCCATTTGTGTCCCCCTCACTGTCCTACGTGGCCCAACTGCTACCTTCAGTGGCCTCATAGTTGCCTTCTGTGGCCCCGCATTATCTGCACTTCGTGGCCCCCGCTCGTTCGCGCTCTTCGTGGCCCCATACGCATTCCCTTCGTGTCCCTGCTGTCGCCCTTCGTGGCCTACTTCGTGCCCTTCGTGGCCCTGCTGTCGTTCTCTCTCGCTCTCGCTTTCGCTCGTCGCCGTCGTCGTCGTCGTCGTCTTCGACGTCGTCGTCGTCGTCGTCGTCGTCGTCGTCGTCGTCGTCGTCGTCGTCGTCGTCGTGGTCGGTCCCCTGTCCGTCCCTCTTGGGGTCGGGTCGACGGTCCGCGGCCGCCCCGCCGATCAGCGCTGCCGCTGGCCAGGCCGACGGTCCGCGGCCGCCCCGCCGCTTACCGGGGCCCAGCCTGCAGGGAAGAAAGGTATACCCCCCAAAAGGGGTTCGATCGAAGACGAAGAGGGCGGTATCGAGGGTTTGGGAAATACGCGTTACTGGACACTCGAGCATATAAGGGCGAACGGTCTTAAACTTATTGTTGTTGTTGCTGTTGCTGTTCTTGAACTCTCATTTCTGAAGAATCATTATCGTTGATCCCCCCACAGGTGCATACGGATTCTTCTCAATCAAAGTGTGCCCCTCGACGCTCGCACCCTGTTTTTTATCAGGGAACATCTTGAGGCTCAAACTGGGCCCCTGGCCCCCGGCTCCCACTTAAGACTTCCTCACAATTTAGCCAGGACCCCCCCTCCCGCCCGAGACTTCCTCGCATTTTATTCAGGAGTCGCGCTCTCGCTTGGGGCTTCCTTACAATTTATTCAGGAATCGCTCTCCCAGCGCTCTGGAGTCGCGTTCTCGCTGGAGACTTCCTCGCAATCTACTGCAGAATAGCGCCCTTGCGTGGGAATTTCCTGCGATGTACTCAAGCGCCGCGCTCCCAACACCCAAGCACCCAGGAGTCTAGCTCACGCTTAGGACTCCCTCACAGATTACCTAGGAATCGGGATCTCGCTGCCCTTCGTGGCCCCGTTGCAGCCCTTCGTGGCCCCCTCGCTTTGTTTGGTGGCCCCGTTGCAGCCCTTCGTGGCCCCCTCGCTGCCCTTCGTGGCCCCGTTGCAGCCCCTCGTGGCCTCCTCGCTGCCCTTCGTGGCCCCGTTGCAGCCCTTCGTGGCCCCCTCGCTTTGTTTCGTGGCCCCGTTGCAGCCCTTCGTGGCCCCCTCGCTGCCCTTCGTGGCCCCGTTGCAGCCCTTCGTGGCCCCGTTGCAGCCCTTCGTGGCCCCCTCGCTGCGGCCCCGTTGCAGCCCTTCGTGGCCCTCTCGCTTTGTTTCGTGGCCCCATATATGTATGCCCTTCGTGGCCCCCGCTCGTTCGCGCCCGTGGTGGCCCCATATGCATGCCCTTCGTGGCCCCGCTGTCGCCCTTCGTGGCCCCCTCGCTGCCCTTCGTGGCCCCGTTGCTGCCCTCAGTGGCCCCGTCCTTGCCCTCCGCGGCCCGACATACGTATCCCCTTCGTGGCCCCCGATCGTTCGCGCCCGTTGTGGCCACATGTGCGTGCCCTTCGTGGCCCCGCTGTCGCCGTTTGTGGCCCCCTTCACTGGGGCCCAGTTGCTACCCTCAGTGGCCCCAACGTTGCCTTCTGTGGCCCCGCATTATCTGCCCTTCGTGGCCCCCGCTCGTTCGCGCTCTTCGTGGCCCCATACGTATTCCCTTCGTGTCCCCGCTGTCGCCCTTCGTGGCCTACTTCGTGTCCTTCGTGGCACTGCTGTCGTTCTCTCTCGCTCGCGCTTTCGCTCGTCGTCGCTTCACGCCCCGCCCGCCCCCTGGTCGGACGCAGGAGCCTCCTCCTCCTCCTCCTCCTCCTCCTCCTCCTCCTCCTCCTCCTCCTCCTCCTCCTTTCTCCTCGACAGAGGGTGCCTCGCTGTCCGGGGGGGGGCCTCCGAGGGCCAGCCCCGACAGCGAGGCACCCCTCTGCCTGGGGCTGCTCGAAGGTGCCCCTGGCCCAGGCTCCCCACAGCTTGCCGCTCCATCTTGGAGCCCCCCCCGGGCCCCCTGGGCCTCGTGAGGGGTGGCCCTCGGGGGCCGTGGGGGCCTCCTTGGGAATCCTGGGGGGCACCTGGGGGCCTCCCGGGGGGCCCCCTGGGCCTCGTGAGGGGTGGCCCTCGGGGGCCGTGGGGGCCTCCTTGGGGATCCTGGGGGGCACCTGGGGGCCTCCCGGGGGGCCCCCTGGGCCTCGTGGGGGGTGCCCCTCGGGGGCCGTGGAGGCCTCCTTGGGGATCCTGGGGGGCCCCTGGGGGCCTCCCTGGAAGGCCTGGGGGCGCCTGGGGCCAGGGGGCAGCAGCAGCACCCCGCAGGGCGAGGCCCCCCCCCCGGAGCAGGCGAGGTTCCACGAGAGAGGGCGAGAGCGGGCGGGACGGGGCCGGCTTGGCAGGCGCACGGCTACGATGTGCCAGCCTACTCTTCGGGAGCGGCCAGGAAGGGGGTGTCGAAGAGGAGGGGGTGCACATCACCGGCGGCATGTGCGCGGCCCGGGGGGGGGGGGGGCTGGGGACGTCATGAAAGAAGAGGAGGCGCCATGAAATCTGGGGAAGTATCATGGCCCACGCCATGATACCCCCCCCTGGTCATCCCCCCCTCTTTGCCGCCCCCGAACTTTAGCCTTGACCACCAGAAATTCTGAGCACCAAGAAAGCACCCAAACTGGAGGGTTTTCACGTGTCGTGCCCTGGGGGGCGACAATCGTTCGACACTGTTTCGATACTTTTCTGGGTGCTCGAACTTTTTCTCTGGGATGTGGTCCTTAAGCACGATAGGAACAACATAAGCGCACGGGGCAGCCCATCAGAGGCCCCCTGTTGGGGCCAGGGCGGCTCTTCGGCCCGCCTCCTTCTCCATGCCTTTTTCTTCAAGAGCAACTCCTTCCAGTCGCCCCCCCCGACATGTCGGTAGGGCGGGCCGGGCGTTTCGCCTGAGACTTCCTCACCACTTTAGGATCCTGAAGCTCGAAATTTGCAGCAGCTTCACGGATGGAGGACGGGCCGCTTTCAAAATGTAGCTCTCGCCTTAGTGCCGCGCGCATGTGCCTCAAAGTTTGCAGCACCTTCACGGATGGAGGGCGGTTCCTTTTCAACACGTGGCTCTCGCCTCAGCGCCACGCGAATTCGTCTTTACATATTCGCAAACGTTGTAAGGATTCGTATGGCTGAAGCCTCAGGAATGGTGTTCTGGCAAGGTTTAGGGTTGTCAGGGCGCACCAGTCACGTTGATTCCCAGTGTTGAGGCCCAGTGAATTGCGTTCTGGCGCAATTCGCGATTGTTGGGCGCAGCAGTCGCGTTGACTTTGTGGCGCACTTCCTGCAGTGAAAACAATTTCTTGTAGGGACCTATGAACAGGGGACTTGGAGGGAGGGCTTATTGCATTATCGTCGATGCGTCTTGGGTTTGCACTCCTCCTCCTCCTCCTCCTCCTCCTCCTCCTCCTTCCACCTCCTCTCCTATGTCCTCCTCCTCCTCCTCCTCCTCCTCCTCCTCCTCCTCATCCTCCTCCTTGTCGTCCGCGAGCCTCGGGCAGGTGCACCCCTCGAAGCTCCTCCCTCCCTCCCTCCCCCTCGTGCTCTCGGTGCCTCGCCCCCCTCCCCCCCCCCCTGCTTCGAGGCCTCGCCTCTGCGGGACGCCCGCGGCGCCAGCAGCTCCGAGGCGCCGGCCCGACGCCGCGCGCGGCGGCGGGCGCCCGACTGGCCTGGCGCACCCCGCCCTGCCGCTGTGAGCTCTGGCGGGTGCGCGCCGCTCCCGGTCCGTGGGCCCTGTGAGGTCCCCCTGATGGCTGGGCGTTGCCAGAAGCGCCCCTTTGGACGCCCGAAATGGGTACGGAAAGAATTGGGTACAATGCCCAGCAGCAACTGTTGTCCCAAAGCATCAGCGGCCGCTGTTGGGCAGGCGGCCTCCTGTCTCGAACGGAGACAGGCCGCGGCGACACCGACAGCGAGTCCTGTTCAAAATGAACAGGAACTGCTGTTGGGCATTGTACCCATTCTTTCCGTGCCCATGTCGGGCGTCCAGAGCCCCTGGCCCAGGGTGCCCCCGTGATCGCCCAGGAGGCCCCACGGCCTCCAGAGCACCCCCCACACGGCCCAGAGGGCTCCAGTGGGGCTCGAAAGCGGGGCGAAGAACTGCAGCATCTCGGGCCAGGGGCACCTCTGAGCAACCCCTGAGATGGAGGCCTCGCGCGCCTCGCGCTGCTGTTTCGGGCCCCGGCCCGTGCCAGCCGCTCCGGGAATTGGGGGGCTCGCGAGGTCAGAGGCCGCCAGAGGCCTCGCGAGGCCTCATTGGGAGGCCTCGGGGGGCCGCCACGGGGTTCCCGCCGGAGGCCGCCAGAAGACTCGGGAGGCCCAACAAAAACTCCTCTCTCTCTTCTGGACGTGGATGCCAGACAAATCCTCCTCCTCGTTTTACCCTCCTCCTCCTCCTCCTTCCCTCCCCCTCCTGCTCCTTCTTCTCCTCCTCCTTCTCCTCCTGCTCCTCCTCCTCCTCTTCCTCCTCCTCTTCCTCCTCCTCCTCCTGCTTCTTCTCCTGCTCCTCCTCCTCCTTGTCCCCCTCCTCCACCTCCTCCCACGCCCTCCTCCTTCTCTTCTTTCTCCACTTCTTCCCTTCCTCCTCCGTCCTCCTCCTCGCACGTCCTCCTCACTCCTCCCTTCACCCCCTCCCCCCGCCCATCCCCCCTCCCTTATCCTCCTCCTCCTCCTCCTCGTCCTCGTCCTCGTCCTCCTCCTCCGCCTCCTGCTCCTCCTGCTCCTCCTCTTCCTCCTCCTCCTCCTCCTCCTCCTCCTCCTCCTCCCACACAACCATGAAGACATCTGAGCTCGATCAGCGCAGAACTACCAAAAACATAGAAGAGACAAAACTATATGGAGGGAGAGAAAGGGAGCAGTGACAAGGACAAAGGCGCGATGTGCGCTAACCAAGAAGCGAGCGGCCCCTGTAATCCGCCACCATTCTACGACCTAAAAAGAGATCGACGGGCACGTAGAAGTGCTCGAGCTCATCAGGAGGCCCCCAAGACCCCCACTCGTCCCCAACTTCAGGGTACTTGGCACCGATGCTCGCAATCAAGCGAAGATGCAAGCGTGCTACACAGCTCAGGAGGGTATGCTTTACCATGTGCAGTGGTCCACTCGCAGTTATCTTGAATCACCGTGCAACGTAAGGTGCTGATGATCCCCGGCGCACTTATTCCTCCATACTGTGAATTCGTGACAGCCTGCACGGGTTGGGCATGAATACACACTGACGATGTAGGCTTAAATGCCTGAAACTAGAAACGGCACTGGTAAACGCCCACCTTCCTAGCGCAGGCATGGGAGAGCAGCCGAGTGATCTCAGGAAGGAGCCACATTGACGGGGCTATGGAATTGTGGCTGTGGGCCGGATGCTCCAACACCATGGGTATTCTGGCAAGCGCGCACTCATAAAGAAACATAGTTGGGCGTTCTGAACAACGCGTTGCCTACGGTGAGCCGACTCCTTTCCCTGGCACGAAATCTTTTCAATCCGCACGGTCGGGTCAGGCGTCTGAGGGGTCGGACTCTTCACGCCCAGGCACGCATCGAACCTGGCGGTGGGCCAGGTTCCGCACGGTGGGCCTGCCATAGTCTCACAGCTGTGCGAGTGCCAGTGCCTGAGTAACGCCCAGTCCACCACCCAGCAGCTGCGGGCGAACCAAGGTCTCCCCGCCTCTCGCCATTGGCGAGGTCGAGTGAGAGAGAGAGAGAGAGAGAGAGAGAGCGGTGGCCCTGAGCCCTCTGCTGTCGCACTGCTGACCAGGGAAGCCTGCAGGCCCTGGGGTCCGCGGTGCCCAGAGAAGGGGTGCAGTGAGAACTTGCTGTGCTCCTTCGTTGGAGGCAGCGGGCCGCACGAGCACTGCTCAGGCTCGTCCACGGCGGCGCTCGGTGCAGGGGTCCTGTCGGCCGTGCCTGTGGCAGGTCATATGTCCTCTCGGCGGCGGGGCGAGCTGCCCAGGGCCAACACCTGGGACGCGTGGACTCTCGCTGGGCAGGAGCACCAGCGCGAGGGGCATGATATCCCTTAGCTCTGTCGTCCCTGTGGGCTTGCTTCTCTTGGCATGGGGCATTGAGCCTCGATGAGCTCCTCTGTGGTCCCACTTCGGCCGGTCGCAAGCCGAGCCAAGCAGCACGTTGGGGGGTCCTTCGGATATGAGCGATCACCTGATCAGAAGTGCGGAAGTGCACCATGCATGTTTGGCAGATCGAACTCGTGGCCCAAGACTCAGGTTGGTCCCACGTTTTGTGGTTTCCTCTCTGTGCACGTTGGGAGTGCGCTCTGGCTCCGTGCTGAAGCCGCCAATCATAGCAAACGAACAAGGTGACCTGCTGCGGGCTATGCGGGGCACAAGGACACGGCATTGAAAATCCAAGCGGTCCCCAAGGTCACCTCCGCGGGGTCCAAGCGGAAATCTCTGAGAGCCTGTTCGTCCTGAGCTTCGTCGATGTACCTTTGGGCGACTTTCCTAATCTGTGACAGGTACTTTTTGCATGTGCATCGCGTATGGGATCCAATCACTTGCAGACCCTTCGCCTGGGATCTCCTGCTTGCGAAAGAAATGCATGACCCATGTGAGGACGTTGGCAAACAAACTCTGGCCATTCAGTGTTGTTCAGCAAAAGGACGTCGAGGAGCAGGGGCAACATATCTGGCGCGTGCTTGACCATACGTGCAACGTAACGCAGGAGCGCTACTTCACCAAGAGTGGGCAATCTCTCGGCCTTGCACAACATGTAAGCGAGGGTATGCTTGACCTAACCACTGCTGCCACGGGGACATCCCATGGCAGCTCGGTGCACTCAGACCTAAGTCCCCGTCAGCCTGCGCGTGGTCCTGGAGGTCAGCCGTCCCCCAATGGCACATGTTGCAAATGAGACCAGCATATCGAGCCCCGAGGTCAGTAGTAAGCATACTGCTTCGACAAGAAGCATGTCAATGCGTCTGATTTCGCCCGGGCCCGTGGCACTTTGGTGAGCCGCTTCGGCAGTCGTGTCGCCTTTATCACTGGTGCTGGTGCCAATGGCTTCATGGACCCTCTCATCCCCTTCCTCTTCCTCCTCCTCCTCCTTTCCTGTGTTCTCCTCCTCCTCCTCCTCCTCCTCCTCCTCCTCCTCCGCTGCCCCCCTCCTCCCAACATTGGCGCTGGCGGGGCCATGCGCGCACGGCCAACCCCCCCCCTTCCCGCCCCCCCCCAGCTCCTCGGAGTCCCGCTCCTCCTTGGGCTTGAGGCGCTCCTGCTCCTGGATGAACTCCTCGCGCTGTCGTTGCCGCCGTCGTCGCCGCCGTCGTCGGGCGGGGAGAGGGAGGAGAAGGAGGAGCAGGAGGAGGAGGAGGAGGAGGAGGAGGAGGAGGAGGAGGAGGAGGAGGAG
>CAUYUJ010019416.1:277996-285496 GCA_963575745.1 Prorocentrum cordatum
GAGGAGGAGGAGGAGGAGGAGGAGGAAAAGGAGGGCTTTGAATGAGGACGACAAGGCAACAGGCAGATCGCACGGAATGGACGGGGGCCGGGAGGAGGCGGCGCCGTGCGAAGGGGGAAGCGAGGTGCAGGAAGAAGGACGGTCGTGGATGGGCGGTTGCTCCTATCAGTGGTGCCCAAGCCGCATCTGCCACAGCAGCGACATAAGTAATCCCTCAGAAGCAAGAGCTCCAACTCCGACGCCAGGTCTTTCTCATTCGCTTGGGCCTGACAGCCCCACTGCCCAGGTCGGTAGTGCATCCTATGCTGGGCCTTGGATGGAATATCTTCGAGCTCGAGAGGAAGTCGGCGTCGGTCCTGGCTTCCGCCGCGGCGTGAGCCGCCCAACTTTGAGAGACCTCACCTCTCGGATGGCCCCAGGGGCTGTCGATCTCGGATGGAGCGCGCGCCGTGGGACACTTTCGTCGGGCCCGCGGCCCTGAAGGCTTCCGCCGCGGCGCGAGCCGCTCAGCTTTGAGAGACCTCACCTCTCGGATGGCCCCAAGGGCTGTCGATCTTGGATGGAGTGCGCGCCGTGGGACACTCTCGTCGGGCCCGCGGCCCTGAAGGCTTCCGCCGCGGCGCGAGCCGCTCGGCTTTGAGAGACCTCACGTCTCGGATGGCCCCGGGGGCTGTCGATCTCGGACGGAGCGCGCGCCGTGGGACACTCTCGTCGGGCCTGCGGCCCTGGCGCGGCCCCGCCGCCGCGCCGAGGGGTCGCGCAGCTGCCGTGGGCGCCATCGGCTCTCGTGCGGCGCCTGGCCCACCTGGCCCCGCGCATCCGCTCGCTCGTCGTCGCTCGTCCTCCCCACCCGCTGCCCTGGCCTGCCCCCCTGCCCCCCGCCCCGCCGTGCCCCGCCCCCCCCCTGGTCGAGGGGCCCTCCCACTCGCCCCCCCTGGCCGTGGACCCCCCCCTGCCTCCCGACCCCTCTGCCCTCTTGCGCAGCTGCGCTCTGGAGCCCAAGCCTCTGCATTGTCCGCGCAGCTGTGCGCTAGAGCTTGGGGCCCTGTATTTTGGCTCGTCCTTCGTCCTCGACGCGCCGCCCTCCCTGCCCTCCCCCCCTTCTGGCAATGGCCCTCTCGCCACTGGTCCAGGGCCCCTCCCACCTGCCCCTCCCTCCCTGGCCGTGGCTGCCCTTGCCCCGCGCTCGCTTGATTTTCGCTCGTCACTCGTCGCCGTGCGTCTTCGCCCCCCCCCCCCCTGGACAAGAGCTCCCGATCTCTCCCTGCCCCACCCCCTCCTGTCCCTCGCCGCCCCCGCGTGCTGGAGCCACGGCGCGCGTGCCACTCGCCTCTCTGAAAGGCAACGTCTCGCCGTGAACCCCTCGGCCGCGAGGGGGCGAGCTGGCCCGGCGCGACTCCTTCCTCCCAACCCCTGCGCTTGGGCCCCGCCTTCTGCGAAGCAGTCCTCGGCTTTTGCCTGCAGAAGCCAGCGAGCTTCGAAGGTCGAGGAATTGCCACGAAGAGAAAGAAAGGATGCGTGCGACAGTGATGCCATGACGAGTTGGACAAGAAGAAAGGGGGAGGGAGGAGGGGGGAGGAGAGGGTAGAGGCAAAACCAAATCGCCCCATAGACGAAACCCGCCATTACAACTGAGGAGTACAACCCGCATATATAGATGTATAGAGGTGTGCAGGTGTATGTGTGTAGGCGGGTCCGCCAACGTAGACCCCACACAGCGTGCGCTCTGGCAATATATGTTGTGAATTATGTCGTGCATTATATCAATTGTGCAATCCGTGTGGTTGATTTCGTGCGGTTATGTGCATATATATATATACATATGTGTATATCTTTGTTGTGCAAGCTATATGGTGCAGTCGAAGTGGTGCAGCCGCTATTGTACAATCTATGTTGTGCAAGCAACGTGGTGCAGTCTAAGTTGTGCGCTCTACTTGATGCAGTATTTGTTGTGCAATCCATGTGGTGCACTCCATGCCGTGCGTGCTATGTTGTGCAAGCTCTGTGATGCAGCCTCACTGATGCAATCCATGTTATGTCGGGCAACCTATGTAGTGCAGTACATGTTGGTTGTGCAATGTATGTTGTGCACCCTATGTGGTGCAATCCATGTGGTGCAAACTACATATAAATATATGGTCGCCCCCCCCCTATGATCTGCCTCACGCCTCTTTGCGGCATCTCGCTCGTCTGTTAATCTTTCGGATGTAATTGCACGCAGCTTTGCTTTCGGAGACAATCGAGGGAGCATGAAGGCGGGAGGGTTGAGGAGCTGGAGAGCGGGAGAGCGGGAGAGCGAGAGAGCGGGAGAGCGGGAGAGCGGGAGAGCGGGAGAGCGGGAGAGCGGGAGAGCGGGAGAGTGGGAGAGCGGGAGAGCGGGAGAGCGGGAGAGCGGGAGAGCGGGAGAGCTATGAAGCAAATCCCGCATGCTCCCCCCGAGCATGCGGGATTCGCTTCATGGGGCCGCGGCCTCTCCCCTATGAAGCAAATCCCGCATGCTCCTGGGGAGCATGCGGGATTCTCGGGTCGTCATGGGGCCGCGTCCGCCCCGCTCCCCCGCTTCCCCGTTCTCCCGCTCTCCCGCTCTCTCGCTGTCCCGCTCTCCCGCTCTCCGCTCTCCTGTTTTCCCTCTCTCCCGCTCTCCCGCTCTCCCGCTCTCCGCTCTCCCGTTCTCCCGCTGTCCCGCTCCCCCGCTCTCCCGCTCTCCCTCTCCCACGCTCGCCCGCTCTCCCGCTCTCCTGCTGCCCCGCTCTCCCGCTCTCCCGCTCTCCCGCTTTCCCACTCCCTCCCGTTCTCACCGCTCTCCCGCTCTACCCGCTCTCCCGCTCTTTCCGCTCTCCCTCTCATCTCCCCTGCCGCGTTCGTCCCGCTCCCCCGTTGTCCCCCGCTCTCCCGCTCTCCCGCTCTCCCGCTCTCCCGCTCTCCCTCTCTCCCGCTCTCCCGCTCTCCCGCTCTCCCGCTCTCCCGCTCTCCCGCTCTCCCGCTGCCCCGCTCTCCCGCTCTCCCGATCTTCTGCCAACTTCTCCAGTCGCCGATTGGACGAGGAAACCCTTCCCGGTCGCCGATGGGCGGCGGGAGAGCGGGAGAGCGGGAGCGGGGCAGAGGGAGAGCGGGAGAGCGGGGCAGCGGGAGAGCGGGAGAGCGGGAGAGCGGGAGAGCGGGATAGCGGGAGAGCGGGAGAGCGGGAAGCGGGAGAGCGGGAAGCGGGGAGACGGGAGGAGGCGGGGAGACGGGAGATCTGGAGGCGGGAGAGCTGGGAGAGCGGGAGAGCGGGAGAAGCGGGAAGAGTGGAGGAGCCAAGAGAAGCGGAAAGGGGAGAGCGGAGAGCGGGAGAGCGGGAGAGCGGTGGCGCGGGAGAGCGGGTGAGCGGGAGTGCGGAGGCGGCGAGAGTGCGACAGCGGAACCAGCGGAAGAGCGGGAAGAGCGTAGAGCGTAGGCGGGAGAGCGGGAGAGCGGGAGAGCGGGGGAGCGGGAGAGCGGGAGAGCGGAAGAGCGGGAGAGCGGGAGAGCGGGAGAGCGGGAGAACGGGAGAGCGGGCGAGCGGGAGGGCGGGAGAGCGGGAGAGCGGGAGAGCGAGAAAACGGCCACCCGTGCCCGGGTGCGGGTGACGGGAGACGGACCCCGCTCTCCCGCTCTCCCGCTCTCTTGCCCTCCCGCTCTCCCGCTCTCCCGCTCTCCCGCTCCCCCGCTCTTCCGCTCTCCCGCTCTCCCGCTCTCCCGCTCTCGCGACCTCCCGCTCTCCCGCTCTCCCGCTCTCCCGCTCTCCCCGCTCTTTCCGCCCGCAGACTATCCCCGCTCTCCCGACCTCCCGCTCTCCCGCTCTCCCGCTCTCCCGCTGCCCCGCTTTCCCGCTCTCCCGCTTTCCCGCTCTCCCGCTCTCCCGCTCTCCCGCTCTCCCGCTCTCCCGCTCTCCCGCTCTCCCGCTCTCCCGCTCTCCCGCTCTCCCGCTCTCCCGCTCTCCCACTCTCCCGCTGTCCCGCTCTCCCGCCCTCCCGCTCTCCCGCTCTCCCGCTCTCCCGCTCCTTGACTCTCCCATTCTCCTGTTCTGCCGCTCAGGGCCCGAAGTGATGCGGAGGAGGAGGTGCAGATGGAGGAGTCTCAGGATGAGGAGGCGGAGAGGATGGAGGTAGGAGGAGGAGGAGATGTAGGAGGAAGGGCAAGGAGGAAGAGGTAGAGGAGGAGGATGAGGATGAGAGGAGGAGGAGGAGGAGGAGGAGGAGGAGGAGGAGGAGGAGGAGCAGGATGAGGAGATGAGGATGAGGAGAAGTAGGAGGAGCAGGAAGAGGAGGATGAGGAGGAGGACGAAGACGAGGACGATGAAGCAGAGGAGGCGGATGAGAATGATGAGAAGCAGGAGTCTGATGATCTGGAGAGGAGGAGGCGCAGGAGGAGTTGGAGGCATATGAAACGAAGGAGTCGGAGGATAATGAGGAAGAGGAGGAGGAGGAGGAGTTGGTAGAGGAGGAGGTGCAGGAGGAGGAGGATGAGGAGGAGGAGGCGGATGAGGAGGGGGCGGAATAGGAGGGGGCGGATTAGGAATCAGGAGGAGGAGGAGGAGCAGGGGTGAGGAGGAGGAGAAGGAGGTGGGGTGAGGATGAGGAGGAGGAGGAGGACCATCAGCAGAAGGAGGAGGGAATGGTATAGTAAGTTTTCATTGACTGTAATACTCCTCATCATCCTTCCCATCCTCTCCTTGCCTCATCCCCACTTCCATCCTTCTCTTCAAATCCTAGTTCAGCCTTCTACTTACGCTGCTGTCCTATGCTTATGATGATGATGACGCCGGTGTTGATGATGATGATGGTGCCGATGGTGATGGTGGCGATGATGACGATTACAGTTGTCCCGATGCCATGGGGATGATGATGGTGACGATGGCGATCGTGGCGATGAGAATGACGATGATGATGACGGTGACGATGGCGATGACGATGACGCTGACGATGACGACGGTGAAGATGGTGACGATACTGGTGCTGATGATGATGATGAAGATGACGATGATGACTGCGGTGGAATCTGGGCCCGGGCTACCACAGACTGCACTGCCCTCCCGTTCTCCCGCTCTCCCTGTTTCCTGCAGAGAGAGAGAGAGGGAGAGAGAGACACACCAGCGCCAGGAAGAGTCACGCGTGATCCCCAGATCAGGAGATGAGATCGAGAGCGATGGGGGAAGAGCGAGAGCGAGGGAGGATGGGTGTAGGCGCTTAGGGCCATCATATAGCTAGCCTCCCCTGGCGCTCACCTTGCAGTGCCACTGATGTCATCATCGCCACCATCACCACCGCGAGGACCATCAACACGATAACCAGAACCCCCAGCAGCACCAAGACCACCACCATGATCGCGATCGACAGCATCACCTAGACTTCCAGCGTCACCATCACCGTCGCCATCGTCATCGTCATCGCCACTAGCACCAGCAGTCAAGATCATAGTCGTCACTGTCATCATCAACATCACCGCCAGCTGGGGCACCACATCTTCACAGGCATCATCTCCATCGAACTATTATCAAGATGGGGGCCATCACTACCACCACTATGACTATCACGATGATGCCACTACCTCCTGGCCACCAACACCACAACACCATCATGTGCAGTGGCATCAACATCGTCATCGTCATCCTCAGTTGCACCATCATCACTCCCACCTGGCACCACCATATATGTATCGCAACCAGCCCCTGGGACATCACCACGAACACCACCTAGTCAACCGCTAACACCAGTATCATCACGATGACCTCCACTAGTAGCTGGGCGTGCAGCATCGCACCAATACCGTCGCCATCACTACCAGCAACATCAATCCCGCCCACCACCTTAGCACTCTTTATCGTCATCATCGTCATCACCGCCATTTGGATCACCACCACTGGCAACAACTCAATTTGGCAGCATGACAAGTGGACCATCACAGCTACCACCATCAATACCATGCGCATATCATTACCACCTGGCCACGAAGTCGACAACTCTGACATAACCGTTTAGCATATGTAGTCATCATCGCCAGTACACCACCATCACTGCCACCTGGTCCGCCACCGCCACCATTTGCCAAGACACCTATCATCTGCACTGCAACCCGTCTCTGGGCCATCACCGCCAACGCCATCTGGCCAAACACTTCCGCCACCATCATCATCACGACTACCTGCAGTAGTAGCCGGGCAGACAAAACTGTAACATCGCCACTGTCACCATCGCAAGCATTACCACCCCACCCACCCCGATGATATTTTTGTCATCGTCATAACAACCACCGGGACCATAATCACTACCACCGGCCTCAACTCCACTGGAAGCAGCGTTTCCAACACCTCGGCCGTCACCATCGCCACCATACCTGGCCCAATACCCTCACCATCATAATAATCGCGTTTATGACAATCACGTCTACGACCTGGGCTACCAACACGTCAAACCCGCTGTGACGTTACAATCAATATCATGTGTGCCAGCATTACTACCGTCACCATAGTGATTGCGGTACGAGTTGAGATGATAATGGAAATGTTGATGAATGTGGCACGTGTCGTGCCTTCTCGTCTGCTACACTTCTCCGTTTCCTCCTGGTCTGCTATTTTGCTCCCCTGATCCTAATGGTCCTCCATCCTCCTCCTTATCATGGTCCTGAGCCTCATCCTTCCCCTGAGCCTGGCCGTTGTGAACCTTACTCATTCTCCTCCCTTCTCCCAACATTACTCTTGGCGTTTCTACTAATCCTATTCCGCCTTCCTTCTTCTCCTCCTGATCTTCGTCCTCGTCTTCGCCCACGTCGTGCTCCGTCATCCTTCCCCCCTCCTCAATGAGATTCAACATGACCTTTGTACTCTCTCCGAGCCTCTCAACTTACCCGCCCGCCACCATCACCAACACCTCCCAGAGTGCCGTCATCACCACCATCAACAGTATTCTCGTTATCTCTAATACCAGTTGGACCGACTGCATTAGCTTTAATCCATCACCGACAACCACATCAACATCATCACCATCACCGACACCATCATCATCGCGACCACAAACTGGCCACAACCATCAGTATCGTCGCCACACCCAAGACCGTGATGAGCACCACCATCATGGCGATCATGACAATCCTCAGAAACACCAGGACTTCCACCACCGCGATCACCACCAGCACCTAGACCACCGTCGCCACCAGCATGAACAAGACCCGACTGCCCACCAGCTCCACAATAGCATCATCAGAATTGGCATCGTCATCGTCGCTAGTAGCATCAGCAACAATGAGCCCTGGTCGACCACTGCCACCATCTTCGCCACCACAATCATCATCATCATCATCATCATCATCATCTGCGCTGCGACAATACATGGGCCATCATTGCTACCACCACGTGGCTAACAACGACCACCACCATCATCATCAGCACGATTGTATCCACCAGTAGCCAGGTAAACAATTCTGCAACACCACCGTCTTCATAGTTTCAAGCGCCGTCACTAAGCCCACCGCCATGATCATCCC
>CAUYUJ010019416.1:290496-302996 GCA_963575745.1 Prorocentrum cordatum
CGAGTTCGCTTTGCCTCTGATCCTATCAGCCGCGTCGGTTTCCCATCCGCCCCGAAGGATCGCAAACTCTGGCTGACGTTGCCCAATCTGTTCTTACTGGAAGACTGGTAAGACTCCTGCCTCCTGCGCCTCTTTTACTTTTGTCTTTTGCCATGGAGGTTGCCAGCAGAACCTGGCGATGAATTGGGCCCCCCCTCAGCGTGCACGCGTAACCGCGAAGCAGAAAAGCATCGCGCACGCACGCGCGCACATCGCATATCGATGTCCATAGACCAACGAATCTACCATTTAGGGCGAAGCGCCCTGCCCTCTGGACCAAGCGCAGCTACGAGCACGCCGGCGCCAATCCCACAACGGCTTACAATTCAAACAACATCTCTTTCGTTTCGCGTCCTGGGTGGCGCCATAACTTTATCCCGTTCGGCGCCATCTCCAGATTGGATTTGTTTGCGTAGACAACCACCTCAATTAACTTATCTTTGCAGGAGCACACGCTTCCCAAGCCAACACATTCGCCCCTCGTAAACAAGTGCGCTTGCCGTGCCTACGAGAACCATGAACGGTTTCAGTGAAGCCCTGGGAAGAAATTCGCGCGAGTGGCGCGTTTGCTTCGCCTCTGATTCTATCGACCGCGTCGGTTTTCCATCCGCCCCCAGAGGATCGCAAACTCTGGATGACGTTACCCAATCTGTTCTGATTGGAAGACTGGCAAGACTCCTGCCTCCTGCGCCTTCTTTCTTTTGCCATAGAGATTGCCAACAGAACCTGGCGGTTAATTTGGGCCGCCCTGAGCATTTATGTGTCAGCATAAATCGTTGTATTCATCCACAAAAAGAATCATGCTGTATTCCGCCACAGTGGGACTCCCTCTGTATGCTGCCACGAAAGGAATCGTTTCGCATTCCGGCACAAAGGGGACTCCTTTTCCTTTGTGCTCTGTTGCAACATGCTTGCCTCTGCACTCAGCCACAATCTGAATTCGTGTACATGCCGCCACAACGGTAATCCATGTGCATGTTGCAACACAAGGAATCCTTTTGTATTCCGCCACAGAGGGAATAACTTCGTACTCTGCTACAGAAAGATTTCGTTTATATCCAGCCCCGACAGGAGTTCTGTTGTATGCCGCCACACAAGGAATCCATTTGTTGTGTTCTCCAACAGAAGGAACCCTTTTGTATTCCGCCACGAAGGAAATCAATGCCACACAAGGAACCTTTTTGTGTTCCACCACAGAAGGAATTCAACTGCGATTGATTAATTAATTGAGAAAACATGTGTTTCCACACCGTTTCAGCAAATATCTAATAAACGTATTGGTTTCGCCTGTGCTTGCACAGCATTTTACCGTACTTCAATGAAGAATATTGTTATTCATGGTCAAGCACAGCGAACATAGAATGTGTAAGGTGTTCACAACTACGGATACTGAACTTGCACCATATATCTGAACTGATCTGTTCGCTGTGTGTGGCCATGAACAAACAACTTTGATGTGTGCTTCTTTTTTACCGCTAAAGCGCTATACAGGCACAGGCGAAACCAATAATCCCACCAACCCTGTGGGCGTAGGTGGTCTAGGGAGGTTTTGTTTCCATTTCCCTTCTTCCCGTTCGGTGAGGGGTTTCTCACTGTTCCTAATTGGTATACACCCTCCCCCAGGCGACTGGGGGCCAACCCGAAACCATGCCGACACCATGCCGGCCCGCCCCCCGCCACCCTTGTCAAAAAACGATACAAACCCGCACTCAACTTTCACATGTGGAACATGCGCGGCCAACCCGATGCGGCCCTGCCCCCACCATCCCGGTCAAAAAACAATGCAAAGTACACTTTGGGGCAAAGTCTCGAGTCATGTTCGTGAGGCCCGCGAGCACATTGTATGGTTTTTGACAAGGACGGCGGGGGTGTCCGCATATTCCCTGCTGCGCGCAGGGCTACCATCCGACAACAAACCAATACAACATACACCTCGCGGCTAAATTTGGACCATGCGCGGCCATCCCGCGATCACTGCCAAGTGGTTTTTGACAGGGACGGCGGGTGGTGGCGCGGGGCCTGCTGTGCGCAGGCCCACCAGACACAATGATAGGCATCGGTTTTCGACAAGGATGGCGGGGGCCGGCATGTTTCCCGATGTGTGCTGTCACGTGCGCAAGAGCACCTGGCGAACTCTGCGCGTGCCCCGAACGCGGCGCACCTGGCGCGACTGGAGTGTGCGGCACACCTGGCGCACTCGGAACACGTGGCGCATCTGGCGCAACAGGCGTGCCTGGCACGCTCGGGCCCAAGGGGTGCCTGGCGCGCGTGGCGCCCCTTGCACGCGTGGCGCACCTCGCCCAAGCGTCGCGCACCTTGGGTCGGCTTTGGTTCCCAGTAGCTGCCCATCCAAAGACGGCCGCTGAACATGCTCTGGCTCTGGTGTTACTTGTGTGTAAGGAGGGCGGGTGGGAGTAAACTAGACGGCTTGGGGGCGGGTGGGTAGCTTGATCACTGTTCCCTATTAGTATACACCCCCTCCCCCACGCGACTGGGAGCCAACCCGAGACCATGCGGGCCCGCCCCCCGCCATCCCTTGAACAAAAACCATGCAAAACACACTCTGACTCCAAATTCGGGGCATGCGCAGCGAACCCGATGCGGCCTCCCCCCACTACCCTTGTAAAGAACGATACAGAATACACTTGGCGGCGGCGGCGGTTGTGGCGGGGGCAGCGGCTGCGGCGGCTGCGGCGGTGGCGGCGGCGGTGGCGGCGGCGGCGGCGGCGGCGGGGAAGGCGGCGGCGGCGGCGGTGGCGGCGGCGGCGGCGGCAGCGGTGGCGGCAGCGGCTGCGGCGATTCGGCAGCGGCGGGCGGGGCGGCGGCGGCGGCGGCGGCGGCGGCGGGCGGGCGACGCGGGGGCGGCGCGGCGGCAGGCAACGGCGGCGGCGGCGGCGCGCGGCGCGGCGGAAGCGGCGGAGGCGGCGTCGCGGAGGCGGCGGCGGCGGGCGACGCGGGGCGGTTGCGGCGGCAGCAACGGCGGCGGCGGCGCGGCGCGGCGGGCGGGAAGCGGGCGGAGGCGGCGCGGGCGCGGAGCCGCCCCCATGCCCAAGCCGCTTGCTGAATATGCTGCGTCTCGGGCTAGGCTCGGGTGCTACGTATGTGTTGGGAGGGCGGGTGGGAATGAGCGAGACGGCTTGCGGGCTGGGAGGGGGTCTTGACCCCTCCCCCCTACCCCCTCCCCTGGACCTGGACGGGCGGTGCCGCGACCCATTGGAGCGTCCAAAACGGCCTCGGTGAGGAAGCCAACATCATTGGTTTTACTACGGGTTTGGCCCCATGTTGGCCTCTTGGGGGGGGGGGGCGGCGCTAAAATAAGCTCCATTCTTATTTGATCGATGCCCCCCAAGATGGCGCCAAGAGGCTCCCAAGAGGTCCCCCGGAGGTTCCCAAGAGGACCCCAAGCAGCCCCAAGAGGCCCTCCGAGGCACCCAAGCCGCCCAAGAGCCCCCCAGGACAGCCAAGAGACCCCCGAGACGCCCCAAGAGGCCACCAAGAAGCGCCCAAGAGATACCCCAAGAGGCTCCGAGAGGCATCCAAGAGACCTCTGGCCCTTTTGCTTGCCCTCCTCCTCCTGCTCCTCCTTCCTCCTCCTACTCCTTCTCTTGCTCCTCCTCCTCCTCCTCCTCCTGCTCCTCCTCCTCCTCCTCCTCCCTCCTCCTCCTCATCCTATTAATCCTCCCTCTCCCCACTCCCTCATCCATCCATCCAGTACTTCAATGTTTCAATCACTTGCGCTAGAATTCCCTTTGTGGCGGAATACAAATGGATTCGTGTTTGGGAAGAATACCAATATATTCCCTTCGTAGCGGAATACAACAAATCTTCTTATGGCAGAATACAACCGAATTTTTGTAGCGGGGTGCAACCGGATTCCTGTTGTGACAGAGCACTAAAGGATTTTTGTGGCGGAGTATAACACTATTCTTTTGTGACGTAGTACAATTTCTCTGCCCCCGTCCCCTTCCCCCCCGCCACATCCCAAGGACGCCCCCCTCCATCGAATGCAACAAGCCTCGTTGTAGGGCACTGTGTATGTACGTATACACGTATGTTTGTATGGATAGTTGTGCATATACATATATATATATATGTATATACGCATACACATGCGTGTGTGTATGGATGCAAATATTCATACACATATATTTGTAGTATGCATGTATGCATGTACTTACATACATTTACAATTTTTATACATGTATTATGTGTACATGCATGTATGTATGAATGTGTATCCATGTGTGTATATATATATGTATCGGAGGTGAAGGGGCGATATCGAAGTGGAACGGAGAGCCCCCCACTGGGAAATCGGTTTCGGTTTCGTGTTCGTGTCGTGCGTGCGGGCGAAGCGAAACTGCGTGGGCGGGCTAAAGGAATTCACCCTGCTGTCGCTAGGGGTCCGCCAACACAAATGTTTCCCCCCCCCCCCGGCATTGTCAAGCGGTAGCAGCCCACATTGTCCCGTCGGTTGCCCGCCTTTGTCCCGTCGGTGTCCCGTCGGTGTCCTGTCGTGAGATCGATAGTGAGATCGACTGTGCTACCGATCGTGAGATCGATAGTGAGATCGATAGTGAGATCGATAGTGAGATCGATAGTGAAACCGAATGTGAGATCGATAGTGAGATCGATAGTGAGATATATGGTGAGATCCATAATCTGATAGTGGGATCGATAGTGAAATCGATGGTGAGATCGATAATGAGATCAATTGTGAAACCGAATGTGAGACCGAACGTTGGATCGATCGTGATATCGATAGTGAGATCGATCGTGAAATTGATAGTGACACCGAAAGTGAGATCGATTGTGAGATCGAATGTGAGATCGACAGTGGGATCGATAATGAGATCGATTGTGATATCGATTGTGAGATCGATAGGTCGATCGATTGTGCGATCGGTAGTGAGACCGATTATGAGATCGATTGAAAGATCGCTGGTGAGACCGATTGTGAGATCGATTGTGAGATTGATTGTGATATCGATCGTCAGTTCCATAGTGAGACCGAATGTGATATCGACAGTGAGATCGATCGTGGGATCGATTGTAGGGTCGATGGTAAGATCGATTGTGAGATCGATAGTGAGATGGATAGTGAGATCGATACTGCGATCGATAGTGAGATCGATTACGAGACCGAACGTGGGATCGATGGTGAGATCGATAGTGAGATCGATAGTGAGACCGAATGCGAGACCGAGTGTGCGATCGATTGTGAGATCGATAGTGAAACGGAATGTGAGATCGATAGTGATATCGATAGTGAGATCGACTGAATCAGATCGATAGTGAGATCGGTTGTGAGACCGATTGTGACATCGATAGTGAGATCGATCGAGTGATATCGATAGTGAGATCGATAGTGGGATCGATCGCGAGATGTATTGAGTGACGCGTTGGTTCCTCCTGCCCCCTCACCTCCTTCTCACCCGAAGGGTGGTCGTATAGGTATGTATGTATGTGCGGTGTAATCTATGCTGTGCCATCTGGGGCGGCGACGAGGCGGCGACGGCCGCCACATAGCCGCCAGACCGACAGACGAAAGCCCAGACGACGGGCGGAGGCGGCGACGGGACGGCGACGGCGGCCACATCATCAGCCGCCAGACCGAAGACGAACAGAAATAAGAACTTCTACGTGCAAGCGCTGTTTCGGATAATCTACGTCATCCCAGAGGCCTCCTGGGGGCTCCGAGATGACCCAAGATGGCTTCCAGCTGGTTCCAGATGGCCCCATGATGGCTCCAGGGAGGCCCGAGATGGGCCAAGAGGTCCTGGCCCCTCGAGGCTCCAAGATGGCTCAGCTGAGGGCCTTCGAGAGGCGAACATCGTCAACAACCAATTGCTTCTTGCACGTCTTTGGCATTCTTCACTGTTTGGCTTCAGATGGCTCCAAGATGGGCTCCAAGATGGGCTCCAGAGGCCTCCGAGACGGCCCACGAGGCCCCGAAGAAACGCCCAAACAAACCAAGAGGCCTCCGAAGACACGCCCAAACGACCCAAGAGGCCCCGGATGTGGCCCGGAGATGACTCCAGAGGCCCACAGCTGGCACCCCAGCTGGCCACGAGCAGCCATGACCGCCCCTGAGACGGCCCAACAACTGCCTGGAATGGCCCTGAGCTCCTGCCAAACTGCGCCCAGACCCCCCCTAGAGACGCGAAGACGGCGCCAAGAGGCCCCAAAAGAGCCCCCAAAGGGTATCCCAAGACGGCCTTGAAGCAGCCCTGAGGGAGTTCCGAGACAGGTCCCAGTGTTCGGCCATACGCGTGGCGTGGCCGTGGCCCCCGAACACCTACCGATTCCGAGATTTGAGTGCTACTTTTTGTACGGTGATACCATTGGATAAGGAACCCTTAGATGAGGAATCCAGTGTCTGGAAGCTGGTGGGATCCGACTCGTGGATCGGCCATGGATCTCACCGCCGCCCTCATCGGATGAGGAACCCCCCAGGGTCTGGCGCATTGAACAATCGTCCAACTCCGGCCCCCACTTTTCAGACTCCGGCGGAGGGAGGAAGGAAAAAGAAGCACAGCTGCACAAACGGAGCCAACACACATCCGAATCCGAGCTTGGAGCAAACGACACCCACAAGGACACAACCTCAGGGCATGGAGCAGTTGGCCTGGGTATGATCTGCGACGCCCAAGTGATGCCGGCGCCCTGGCGCCACCGCCTAGCCCCGCGCAGGGCCGCCCCCTCGGGGCCGCCCCGTCGGGGCGACACACCCAGACCCCCGACGTCGTGATTTTTCCGCAACGTCGACCCCCCAGAGGTCTGGACCCCTTCCCCGGGACCGGTTTCCCGTCCGGGGTCCTTGTCTGACGGCCCCGAGGCCGGAGAAGGGCCCACGGAGGCCGAAGACATGGACAGACCGCCCGTCGCGATTTTTGTCACGGCGCGAGGAGGTCTGGGCAGGCGCAGCCTCAGCCTCAGCCTCAGCCCCACCGCAGGGGGGGCGGGCCGCGACTCTCTCCCCCCCACGCCTGCGGGCCGAAGGCGGCGGGACCCCGGCGGGAGCGGAGCGGGCGCCTGGCCGCCGCTGGCAGGGCTGGCCGCTCTGCCGAAGGCCCAGCTCTGACCGTGTGGGGGCCTCCTCCTCCTCCTCCTCGCCTCATCCTCCTCCTCGTCCTCCTCCTCCTCCTCCTTTTCCTCCCCCTCCTCCTCATTTTCCTCCTCCTCCTCCTCCAGCTCCTCCTTCTCCTTCTCCTCCTCCTCCTCCTCCTTCTCCTCCTTCTCCTCCTTCTCCTCCTCCTCCTCCTCCCTTCCGCCGGGCCTCCGCCTGGAGGCCCGAGCAGATGCGCCCGCGGGGCTCCCGACGCAGGCAGGAGCGCGGCGCAACAAAAAAAAGTCAGGACGGGAGGATTTGGGCAGTGTTCGGCCCCGGGGGGCCCTTGATAACTACCTACCAGGCCACCCCAACCTAACCCGAAGACCCAAGTTTCGGGTTGGGGGGGGGGGTACGGGTTCCACACGTGTTTTTTCGATGTTCCCCGACCCCCCCCCCAACTGGGAATGGAGGGTCCAGCTGGGCCTTCGGGTTGGGTCGGGGTGGTTCGGTGGGTGGTGACTTGAGAAATCAAGGCAGAAGCTTTCCGCAAATTTCGGCCCCCAGGGGCCCTCGCCGGGCCTCGGGGCCGTCACGACGCGACTCAGGACGAGAAACCGGTCCCGGGGCAAGGGTCGGGACTTCCGGGGACGCCGTCCTGAAAAAATCAGGACGCCGCATGTTTCGGGAATGGTCTCAGGCGTCTCAAGAAGACCCAAAATGTGCCAACACGGCCCCAAAGGGGCCCAGGAAAGCAAACATTTGCTGCGGGCTGGCCCCAGGCAGTTCCAATACGGCCCAAGACGCATCCACGAAGGACCAAAGGGCGGCAAACAACTTCACCACTTTTGACGTGTAGCTGCGCTCAGAAAATCCTGGCAATATCGACCAGGCAGTCCAACATATCCGCAAGACAACCACATCAATCCCTACGGCACCCAAGAGGGCCTCAAACAAGCTCAAGAGAATACAAAACAGAGTCCCCAGCTAGATCCCAGATGCTCTGGAGAGCCAAGAGGGACCGACGGCCGAAGAGAACCCCTAAGATCGACACATGCATGGAGACCGAAACTGCTCCCAAACGGTCAGGTAGACTCCACCAGAGCCCCGTCAAGGAACACAAGAGATGTGCCAGATGTGACGGACATCTTCATCCACAACTCCATCATACTCCTCGTCCGCCGACTCTGCCCGAAAACGATGTCAATGACACCCGATGTATCCCTAAGGAACTTCAGGGTGTCACATGTGACGGGTTTCTAGGCGTTCTTTCAAGCGTCGCAACACGGAGAAAATTCAGCGGTGTTCGATCATCACCGTCGTCATCACTGCTTTCATCATTCGACTGCGCAGCAAGACAGCCGTGGTGTCACGTGTGACGATTTTCTGGGCGCAGCTCCAACCGTCGTCACACAGAATGCATCTCGCCGCGCTCGGAACTGCCACGAGAAAGCTCGAAGACAGCCTGGGACACCCTGAAGACGGCCTCAGGTCACAGGGCAGCCCAAGAAAACCGCAAGACGCCAGACGTGTCACATGTGACGGCTTTCTGGACGTTCCTCCAGCTGCCGCCGCAGATGTATGCCGCATGTCACACGTTCTTCTTTCTCCTCCTCCTACTCCTCCTCCTCCTCCTCCTCGTCCTCGTCTTGGCTCTCACCCTGTGTCTCCAACCGATTACGAATTCACACATAAGTCCACCATCACCACAAGACAACCGAGGTGTCACGTGTGACGGCATTGCGCGCCTTGCTCCCAAATGCTCCCAAGACGGCCCCTACAGGTATGCCTTGCTCCAAGAGACCGCTGAGACTGTCTGGCAGCAGCCCAAGATAGTCCCCAGACGGCGCAAACATGCTCCGCGAGAGCTCCTCAAATTGGGCAGACGACACAAGTGACGGCCGTCCTCCTCATCGTCCTCCTGCTCCTCCTCCTCATCACCATCGTCGTCATAAGTGCCTTCATCACCCCAACGCTCAGCCACAGAAAAGCATCACGGCAATATAAGGTGGCCCCAAGACAGCCCAGGCGTCACACGTTACGACGGCCTTCTGGGCGTTGCACGCATTGTCGTCACACAGAGAGCAGGCCGCCGCGCCCGGAGCAGGCACGGAAAAGCTCAAAGACAGCCCAAGATAACTTGACGACGGTCTCAGAGAACCCCTAAGAGAGCCCAAGGAAGCCCCAAGACGACCGATGCGCCGATGCGTCACACGTGACGGCTTTCTGGGCGTTCCTCCCACCGTCGCAAGGCAGTCCCATGAAACCCAAATGAACCCCACGATAGCTGTTTAAGAAGTGGGGTCGAAAGGTGTCACATGTGACGGTCGTCCTCCTTCTTCTTCTCATCCTCTATATTTTCGTCATCCTCCGACTACTTACTCTCCAGGACGACCTCACAACAATCCAAAACGGCCCCAAGGCGGCCGAGGTGTCGCACCTGCTGTCTTTCTGGACGGTGCCCCAAACATCGCAATGCAGAAATCCGTTTACTGCTCCTTCTCCTCCTGATCCTCCTGCTAATCCTCGTCGATTCCTTGATCCTCCTGCTCCGCCGAAGGACAGCCTCACAACAATCCAAGGCGACCCCAAACGTCCGAGGTGCCACATGCGACCGCGCTCTAGGCGATACTCCATCCGCCTATGGCAATGCCGCCGCCGCCCGCAAAGGCACCACGGCGATGCTGACGATGGCCCCAGGACAGCCGAGGTGCCCCATGTGAGGGTTTTCTGGGCGAGACGGAGGATGAGCAGGAGGAGGAGGAGGAGGAGGAGGAGGAGGAGGAGGAGGAGGCGGAGGAGGAGGAGGAGGAGGAGGAGGAGAAGGGTAGGGTCGAGAAAGAGAAGGAGGAGGAGGAGGATAAGGTCGAGGAGGAGGAGGAGGAGGAGAAGGAGGAGGAGGAGGAGGAGGAGGAGAACCGTCGTCGTACAGGGTGCACCTCGCAGCGCTCGCAGCTGCCGCTAAAGAGCCCGCGCCGCGTCAAGTCAGGACGGGCCCGCCGCCGCAGGCGCCGGGTCGACTGCGGCCGCGCCTGAGGGCGCAGACGCGGAGAGGCCCCCCCCCCCCCGAGCGAGCGCATGGGAGCGGGAGGGAAGCGTGGCGGAGAGGAGGGGGGGGGGGGGGCCAGGGGGCTATCCTCTCCCTCCTCCTCCTCTCCTCTCCTCCTCTCCTCCTCCTCCTCGTTCCTCGTCCGGGTCCTGGTCCTCGTCTCTTCCTCGTCCCCGTCCTCCTCCTCGTCCTCGCCTCGTCTCATCCTCCTCCTCCTTCCTCCTCCTCATCCTCCTCTCTCCTCCCCCTCCTTCCCGTCCTCCCTCCCTCCCTCCCTCCCTCCCTCCCTCCCTCCCTCAAAAGACCTGGGGCGGCTCGTGGACGACGTCGCCACATCCCGGCGACTCCCCCTCTTCGGACTCCCCGCTCTCGGGCCCCTCGCCTCAGGGACCCGTGGCTCGTGGCCTGCGTCGACGCCATGCCACCTCCCCTCCTCCTCCCTCCCCCTCTCCCTCTCCTCCTCCACTCCTCCTCCTTCCTCTCCTCCTCCTCCTCCTCCTCCTCCTCCTCCTCATCTCCCCCTCCTCCTCCTTCTGCTCTCCTCCCTCTCCTCCTCTCCTCCTCCCCCCCCCCTCCTCCCCCCCCCTCCCCCCCACACCTTCCCCCTCCTCAGACGACCCCCAGGTGAGAACCGTCAACAGGCCTCACCAGTGAAGACCGCCAATAGGCCTCACACCGCGCGCAACAACCCACCCACCATATGGGTCTGCAGGGTTCCCGCCTTCATGATTACCATGATGCCGTCGAGAGGCACCGGAGGGGGTCGAGGTCCTCCCTACGGTCCCTCGGCCAACGAAGACGGCCGTAGGGAGGGGTGCCACTGTACCTCCACCTTATGACAACCTTGACACCTATCATGACGGCGTCAATTGCCACCAACGCGGGTTTCCACCATGAGGCCGTGAACTGGATTTCTTCCCCTGCCGGCTGACTGTGCCTGTCAACGCCAATTCTGCTATGCACTCTGGTACCCTGGCCGCCCCCCACACTTTCACCTGCCACCAACTCAGACATCCGGCTGCTTCAATTTGTTCGATGCGTGGGCCCCGGAGGTCTGGACCACTTTCCCAGGGCCGGCTTCTCGTCCCGAGTCGCTCTTTGGCGGTCTCGAGGCCCGGCGAGGGCCCCCAGAGGCAGCAAACTGCTCCAAACCTCCCGCTCTAACTTTTTCGGAGCAGTGGGCTCCTGGACTTTCACCACGGGTGCCGAGCCTTTCCGGTGACGAGTCGGCTCTCGCCGCTGCGGGGCGCACTGGGGGGTCGGTCCCGCTCCCACCACCTTGCCCGTGCTCATCAAGGGTGGGAGCACACATCGAGGTCGTGTACCGTAGGCTCGTGCGGCGTCCGCGCGCGCAACGGTCTTTGACACCGCGTCGACCTTTCAACCTTGAACCAATCGCAGCCCCGGTGGTTCAAGGTCGAATTCAGTCGGGTCCAATGGCGTTACCGTGTCCATCGGTACTTCCGCGTCGCAGGGTTAAACCTTGAACGCCTTCGCTGGCGTCGCCAGCGCGCCAACGCCGCATAATTTGAAGCCAAAAACACCCATCACCCACACATCCTCTGGCCCATCCGTTTTTGCCCCCCTCCGCCTCCCCCTCTCTGCTGCCTGTCGGGGGGGTGGAAGGTGGGTTCTCGATCCCGTCTCAACAGCCTGAGATCCAAACTGCACCCCTGCCAAGACTACGGGCATGACTTTCCTATGGACCACAGGCTGGGGCGGAGGAAGAGGAGGAGAAGGAGGAGGAGAAGGAGGAGGAGGAGGAGGAAGAGGAGGAGGAGGTCGAGGAGGAGGAGGAGGAGGTGGAGACGGAGGAGGAGGAGGAGAAGGAGGAGAAGGAGAAGGGGGAGGAGGAGGAGGAAAATGAGGGCGAGAAGGATGAGGAGAAAGAGAATAATGATGATGCTGCTGATGATGATGAGGACGAGGACGAGGATAATGATGATGAGGAGGAATAATAGGAGGAGGAGAAGGTCGAGGAGGAGGAGGTGGAGGAGGTCGAGGATGAGAAGGAGGAGGTGGAGAAGGAGATCGATGAGGTCGAGGAGAAGGAGAAGGAGAAGGAGGAGGATAACAAGGAGGAGGAGATCGAGAAGGTCGAGGAGGTCGATGATGATGCGGCTGCTGCTGATGATGATAATGATTATGATGATGCTGATGACTATGATGGTGATAATGATAATGCTGATGCTGATGATGATTATGATGATGATAATGATGCTGATGACGATGATGATGCTGCTGATGATGATGCGGATGATGGTGATGATAATGATGGTCCTGATGATGCTGATGATTATGGTGATGCTGATGATGGTACTGATGATGATGACGATGACGATGATGATGATGATGATGATG
>CAUYUJ010019416.1:305496-347996 GCA_963575745.1 Prorocentrum cordatum
TTTTTTGCGGAATCCCTAGGAAGGAACCTTAACGACGAAGTCCTTAGTATGAGACCACTACGGATTCTTCACTACAGAACCCTTAGCACACAGTCATGAGTAAGGACCCTTTTTTATACGGAACCCTTGATCATAAATTCTTGATACGGGCTCTTGAACAAGAAACCCGCAGTGAGGAATTCGGAATAAGGAACTCTTGGCCAAGAGCCCTCAATCATAAATCCGCCGGCCCCCTTGTGGGGCCACCAGGCTGTAGGCGCGGGTTCGCAGTTACCTGTGTCAGTTGTAGCTTGTAGTTTCCAGTGTTACAGTTCTGCTTCTTGCTGGAAACTGTAACTAGTTGATTGACCGCGCGAGGGGGGGGAGGCCCAAACCAGATATTTAGCACCTCCTGGGCGCGTTGTCTGAATTGCTGGGGGGGCTCGAAATCGACACCACTCATGCAGATCCGCGGGGTCAGGGTACAAAAACACAGGGGATTTGCCACATTTCTGAAATTCGGTGCCACCCCTCACGCAGATCCGCGGGGTCAGGGTCCAAAAACACAGGGATTTGCCACATTTCTGAAATTTGGTGCCACCCCTCACGCAGATCCGCGGGGTCAGGGTCCAAAAACACAAGGGATTTGCCACATTTCTGAAATTCGGTGCCACCCCTCACGCAGATCCGCGGGTCAGGGTCCAAAAACACAAGGGATTTGCCACATTTCTGAAATTCGGTGCCACCCCTCACGCAGATCCGCGGGGTCAGGGTCCAAAAACACACGGGATTTGCCACATTTCTGAAATTCGGTGCCACCCCTCACGCAGATCCGCGGGGTCAGGGTCCAAAAACACAGGGATTTGCCACATTTCTGAAATTCGGCGCCACCCCTTACGCAGATCGCGGGGTCAGGGTCCAAAAACACAGGGGATTTGGTACATTTCTGAAATTCGGTGCCACCCTTCACGCACATCCATCGCAAGGCGTGGTAACCCAAACTGCGAGAACTCCCTCGGCCCTTTAATCGCAAGGTGTGGCAACCAAGCCCGTAAACCATACACGTCTTACCAATCGCCAGGTGTGGTAACCCCTCTTGTGATCGGTTGGTTTTGCTGATTGCGAATCGGCTTCGCATGAAGTTTCGATACTGCTTCACGACAGCGCCAAGGCCTCATGACTTAGCTCTTCCATGGCCCATTCTCAGAGAGGGGGCCGGCGGCAGGGGGCGAAGCCCTTACGGATAATTCCTTGATAAAGGAACCCTCAATAAGGAGTACTTACTTCAAATCCAAAGTAGGGAACACCGAGAAATCATTAGAAACCCGACAGCAGATAAACTTGAGAATGAATCCTTGAAGAGCAACCCTGAATAAACAACCCGAAGTGAGGACTCCTTGTACAAATAACCCTTGAGAGGAAAGCCAAGCTATGGGATCCTTGGCAAGGAATTCTTAATGAGGAATCCTTAGAAAGGAATACCTGGCAAAAGGGCCCCTTGATAGGGAGCCTTTAACAAAGATTCCGTGGTAAGAAGCCCTGAATAAAACGGTTCCTTACTCAGGGAATCTTCGTCAGGAACCCGTGCCAAGGAGTCCTTCGTGAGGAACCATTGGTGATAAATCCTTGGTGCGGAACCCTTTACCGAGAAATCCGTATCGAGGACTTTTTATGGAAGAGTCATGGGTAACACATGCTTTGTGGTGGATCCATCTTAGGGGCTCCTTGGTAAAGAACCCTTAGTGAGGAACCCCAGTGAGAGAAACCCTAACAAGGAGCCCTTTCTGAATGAGGATCCCCTAGGAACTATTTGTGAGGAGTCCGTACTAAGGAGTCCTTACTAGAGAGTCCTGAGCGAGGAGTTCGCCCGAAGGAGTTCTTCCAGCAGAATCCTGAGCGAGGTACCCTTAGTAAGGAATCCTTGGAACACATCGTGCTGAATATTGCACATACATATACATATATATATATATATAGATATATGTAGGTGTGCATGCATCTATAACATATAGTTGTGTATACATACATACATACACCAAGGGTTTCTTGGTAACGAACCCTTAGTGAGAAGCCCTTGACGAGGAATGCTTAAGGTGGAACTCTTGCTACATAATCCAAATCGGGGGGTTCTTCGTTTGGAACCCGTACTGCGGAATCCTTCGTGATCCTTAGTAAGGAACCCTGGGTAAACAATGTAAACACATTAGCCTGGCAAACGGCCCAACCAGATGCAGTTGTGAGTACCGCAGTTGTAAATATAGTCCTCGGTGAAGCTCCTTATGGGGCCACGAACTGTGTGTGTGGGGCCTGCCACAGTGGTGGTGGTGGGGGAACCGCATGCGGGCCCCCCCACTGGGGCCCCCCACTGATGCCTACGGTGGAGCTCCCTGTGGTGCCACGAAGCGCTGCCCTGGGTGGGGGAACCGCATGCGGGCACCCCCACTGGGGCCTGCGGTGGAGCTCCCTGGGGGGCCACGAAACGCTGCTCTGGGTGGGGGAACGGGCACCCCCACTGGGGCCTTCGGTGGAGCTCCTTATGGGGCCACGAAGCGCTGCTCTGGGCGGGTGAACCGCATGCGGGCACCCCCACTGGGGCCTTCGGTGGAGTTCCCAATGGGGCCACGGAACGCTGCCCTGGGTGGGGGAACCGCATGCGGGCACCCCCACTGGGGCCTTCGGTGGAACCCCCATGGGGCTACGAAATGCTGCGCTGGGTGGGGTAACCGCATGCGGGCACCCCCACTGATGCCTACGGTGGAGCTCCCTGTGGGGCCAAGAAACGCTGCCCTGGGGTGGGGGAGGCGCATGCGGGCACCCCCACTGGGGCCTGCGGTGGAGCTCCCTGGGGGGCCACGAAACGCTGCCCTGGGTGGGGGAACCGCATGCGGGCACCCCCAGTGGGGCCTTCGGCGGAGCCTGTGGGGCCACGAAACGCTGCCCTGCGCGGGGGAACCGCACGCGAGCACCCCCACTGGGGCCATCGGTGGAGCTCCCTATGGGGCCACGAAGCGCTGCCCTGGGTGGGTGAACCGCATGTGGGCACCCCCACTGGGGCATTCGGTGGAGCTCCCTATGGGGCTACGAAGCGAAGCAAGGAGGGGGAGGAAGGAGGAGGTGGGACACGGGGCGCTGTCTCTTCAAAACGAGGACCCAACACCACAGGATGGTTGGGCACTCTGGGTGATATGTACTTCGGATTCCTTGGTAAGGAATCCGTAGTGAGGAGCCCCCGACGAGGATTACTTAGGGAGGAACCCTTCGAAAGGAATCCTTAATCAGGAGCCCTTAGTAAAGGAATGCTGAACCACAAATCCATGGCGAGGACTCCATATCTTTGCTGTGGATTTCGCCAGAATCGGCGGAGCGACACGCTAAGACAGAATTGCACACCGTATTCGTTTTGATCTCCCACACCAGTGCCCGGTGTGTTTTGCAACTGGAGGGCCCCCCTCAGCTCTCGCATCCTGTATTTCACAATGGTACATTTTCCTGCTCGACTACCATACCCC
Source organism: Prorocentrum cordatum (assembly GCA_963575745.1). Taxonomy (NCBI): domain Eukaryota; class Dinophyceae; order Prorocentrales; family Prorocentraceae; genus Prorocentrum; species Prorocentrum cordatum. The sequence goes on from CAUYUJ010019416.1 coordinate 308,985, forward strand.
ACTCACAGCTCATGATGGAGTCGTGCTCTCGCTCGAGACTTCGCCGCGATTCGCTCCATCCTATGGCTCGCGTTTGCACATGTATCATGATTCCTGATTCGTGCTCTCGCCGCTCTGGGATCGTGCTCTCGCTCAGCACCTCCCCACAATCCGCTTCAGGATCGCGCTCGCGCCCGAGACTTCCCCCAAACCCACGGAAGAGCCGCGATCGAACGCTTCGCCAGCCGGACCTCCCCGAAGTGGGTCCGCCTGCCCAGCCCGCCCGGTAGTAGGGTCCGCTGGGCCGAGTGCCTGGAAACCCGCCCGCCCGCTTGGATCCTGCGCCCACTCAACCCGCTCGTCCCTGCCGCCGCGACCACGGAGCCTGCAAGGGAAGCATGAGGAGGAGGAGGAGGAGGAGGAGGACGGGGAGGGGAGGGGAAGGGAGGATGGGGAGGGGAGGAGGAGGAGAGGAGGAGGAAGGAAGGGGAAGGAGGAGGCGGAGGAGGAGGAGGAGGAGGAGGAGGAGGAGGAGGAGGAGGAGCAGGCTGCCGCGAGGGGCGTCGCCCGCCCGGCCCGCACGTCAAGGTCCGCCAGGCCGAGCGCCTGGAGACCCGCCCGCCCGATTGAATCCTGCGCCCTCTCAGCCCGCTCGTTCCTGCCGCGAGGGCGTCCCCCGCCCGGCCCGCACGGTGGGGTCTGCCGGGCTGATTTTGCCCGCTCTCGCCCCGGCGACGACTCTCGACGACGACTTTCGACGACGACTCTCGGCGACGACTTTCGACGACTCACGACGACGACGACTCACGACGACGACGACGACGACGACGACGACGACGACGACGACGACGCCCTCCCGGCCCGCTCGTTCCCGCCGAGAGGGCGTGAGTCCCCGCTTCTGTCGTCGCGCGACCCCGTCCGATCTTGAGCGTTGTCCTCTGCTGCTGGGAATCTCGGGCGTTGTCAATCTTCGAGGGGCAGCGAAAATAGGCCGACTGGCATAGGAGGGGGGCATCGATCTGGAATCGGCGATACATCGCCGATGGATCGGCGGTGCGCCCCCGATAGCAAATCCGCACGTTCCTGGGCGGGGTGGGGCTATCGGATCCTTATCGGCGTGTTCGGCCTCCAGAGGCCGCTCCCAGGCCCCAGGACCGTCGAACACTGACCCAGACTGCGGAAAAGACGGCCCCGGCGAAGCGGCCGAGACCCCCGAGGGCCGACTGCACAGCGAACATGCCACGTCGGGGGTGGAGGATCCTGATGGAGGGACAGGAGCGATGCCCACAGGGCTGGACCTAAACGGTGTTCTGGTGACTTCGTGGGCCGTTTTCGTTTCGACTTCGTTCTGCGGCAAAGGCGGGTTGAAGACACAACGAGGGAAAACGGAAAGAAAACGAGAACGAAAAACACCGCTTAGGTTCAGCCCTGGATGCCCATGACTAAGACTGAACGTTGCAACGTCGGTGTCGATCGTGGCCATCATCCGTCTCGGTCGCCGTCAACCCGTGGACCATCCCCCGAGAATCGGCGACGGCCGGCATGGACCGTGACCGAGATCGGCGTCCGCAAGGTCTCACGACGTCTTGTCACTGGCACGCCCGCGCCCGTTCGAACCTGCCGCGCTTGGTCTCCCTCGAGCCTGCCCCGCGGTCGCCAGCTTCTGCACGCCCTGGCTGTCCTGGAGCCCCGACGCCACCTTCGCGGTGGTCTGCTCGGCGGCGAGCCCGGGGGGGAAGCGAGAAGGGGCGGGCCTCCTCAGAGGGCTCGGAAGCCCCGCGGCCTTCCGAGAAGTTCGCTCGGCCCTCCCCCGAAGACGCAGGACCCCCCTCAGAAGGCGCGAGGGCTTCTGAGCAGCCCCGCCGCCTTGCGAGAAGGCCTTCTCCTTCCCCCTTTTCCTTCCTCCTCCTCCTCCTGCTCCTCCTGCTCCTCCTGCTCCTCCTCCTCCTCCTGCTCCTGCTCCTCCTCCTCCTCCTCCTCTCCTCCTCTCCTCTCTCTCCTCTCCTCCTCCTCCTCCTCTCCTCCTCCTCCTCCTCCTCCTCCTCCTCCTCCTTCCTCCTCCTTCCTCCTCCTCCTCCTCCTCTCTCCTCCTCCTCCTCCTCCTCCTCCTCCTCCTCCTCCTCCTCTCCCCTCCTCCTCCTCCTCCTCCTCCTCCTCCTCCTCCTCCTCCTCCTCCTCCTCCTCCTCCTCCTCCTCCCCTCGCCCGCCGCCGCTCTGAGCCGTGTGCGCGTAGGACGCGTAGATGCGCCCGCGGATCCCGTCCGCCGCCTCTCCGCGGCGCGGCACGCGGCGGCGGTTGACTACCTACCAGACCACCCCAACCCAACCCGAAGACCCGAATTTCGGGTTGGGGGGGGTAAGGGTTCCACATGTGTTTTTTCGATGTTTCCCGACCCCCCCTCACTGGAAATCGAGGGTAAATCTGGGCCTTCGGGTTGGGTTGGGGTGGTTTGGTGGGTGGTGAGGTGGTGCGCGTGCGGAGCGGGCCGGCCCCCCGCGAGCCTCGCTTGGCCTTATGTCGGGCGTGTCCCCCTACAGGGGGAGCTTCGACGACAAATAATAAAAAATACCCCAAAATAAACAAAAAATGCTCCAAAAATAGTCGGGGGACTATTTTTTGAGCATGTTTTGACCTTTTGGGGGGATTTTGGGGGTATGTTTCAGTTTTCGTCGAAAATCCCCCTGTAGGGGGACACGCCCGACATAAGCTTGGCCGCTCGGTTCTTCTCAAACCTGTCCTGGGCGATTTTCCCTACACAGAACAGCCAAAAACACAACTCCACTACGTAAAGCACCGTTGTTCACCCGGCGTGCTGGGCATCCCTCCCTGGCGTTTTCCAAGGCTCCATCAAGAGAGCTAAGACGCCGGTGGGGACAGGGATGGGTTCGATTCACCCACCCTATATCCCCACCGGCGTGGTCTGGGCCCCACTCGCCGATGTACCCCCGTAGCTGGGGATTCGTGCTTCGAGGGGCGTATATGCCCGACTGGGATGGTGGTGGGATGGGGGGCGGGGGGGGGGAAGATCGGGCTGGGGATGGGGACGCGGATCGGTCAAGCGATGCGGCTCGGAGGAGGCAGGGGGAGCCACTTGGAAGGCGCCCCGAGGGCCTCTTCGCGGAGGGCGGCCTCCGCAGAGGGCGGTGTGAAATAAATAGTGTCAGTGCTGATCTGTAAGCAGTGTAGCATATGTGCTAATATTCAGACGGAAGGTAACATGCCCTTTCGTAACTATTTGGGCTCAATCTTTTGAGGGCCCTTGAGCTTGGGCGTATCGGTAGACACCTCTGCAGGTGCCGCTAAGCAACATACCATCGCCTATCATTGCTGATATATTGCTGACATATTTTCGTCATTGCTGACAACGACAACCTCGCGGTTATCATCGCACTCAGACCCCTCATCGCAGTATCGGGTCTGCATTGGTAGCTGGAGCAAACTCGACCACGGCAGCTACGTGCGCGACTTCGCAGAGTCACTTAGCAAGCACTACAGGCTCGTAATTTGGATTGCGACTGTACCTGTCATTCGAGGTCGCCACCATGGCGACGGCAGGAGGAGCCGCTGCAGCCAGCGGCGAGGACAAGAGCAACGGGGGCAAGATCCCCGTACCCGTCTTCGATGGCACGAATAAGACCATGAAGAAGTACCGCCGAGAGGTCGCCACCTGGCAGATCGGGACCGAGGTCAAGCCGCCCAAGCAGGGAGCGACCTTGCTGGCCAGCCTGAAGGGCAAGGCCGAAGAGGCGTGCGAGGAGCTCGACCTGGACGCCATCAAGGGCGACGACTCAGTGGAGGTGTTCCTGGAGTACCTCGGGAAGCGCTTTCCCGAGATCGAGGTGCTGGAGACCCCGGCGCTGCTGGAGACCTTCGTGCGCCCGGCCTGCGTCCGGCACAAGTACGAGGAGATCCGCGACTACAACAACCGCTTCAATGGGATCGCCACCAAGCTGAAGGCCAAGGGCATCCAAGTGCCCGACGAGGTCTTGGCGGACCTGTACATCAAGGGGGCCCGCCTGCCCCCGGAGCGCGCGGCGAGCGTGCTCAACGGCGTGGGCAATCAGTTCAACCCCACCAAGATCCAGGAGCAGTTGATGATCAACTTGCCCAAGGTATCGGTCGTGGACGGCAACAAGGACAGCCGCGACAAAGGAGGCTACGGAGGTCACAAGAACAAGGACCACAAGCGGGCGTACGCCACGGAGACCTACGAGGAGGATCGTAGGGCCGAGCTCGACGGCGCGTCCTCAGACAGCTCCGACGACTACGAGGACGAGCTGCCCGACGAGCTGCAGGACGTGATCGACGAGGCGGAGGAGCAGGTAGCGTTCTTCACCAAGAAGATGGTGCGCGCCAAGGACAAGCTGAAGGAGGCGAAGCAGGCGCGTGGCTACTTCGCCAAGCGCGACGGCGGCAACCCGCCGAAGAGAGACGATCCCAATATCGCCAAGATGAAGGCAAGGACACACTGCGGCGCATGCGGCCAGAAGGGCCATTGGCGCGGTGACCCGCAGTGCTCGAAGAGGAACGACCCCAACGCCAAGGCCGACATCCCGAAGAAGGGAAGCAACAGGACGAACATCGCCACGCACGAGACCAGCGACGCGCAGGAGCCTCACGTGGCGGAGATGACGGTCGCGGCGGTCTACCAGCAGGACCAGCGGGCCGCGGCTCGCGACAGGAAGTACGACGCGCTGCACAGCATCGACTGGACGCAGATCCGCCAGGCCGCCGAGCTACCCGAAGAAGTTACGGCGGCGGCGTTCTTCATCAATAAGGACCACCAGTGCCTGATGGCCGCGACGAGCTCGGGAGGCAAGGAGTCGGGAGGCAAGCTGACCTTCGACACGGCCTGCACTCGGTGCGTCGGCGGCCTCGACTGGCACAGCGACATCAAGAAGAGGCTGGCCGCCTTCAACATCCAGCCCATCGAGTACCCCGAGAAGGAGCCGTTCCGGTTCGGGGCGTCGAAGGTGGTGTTCAGCCTCAAGGCGGCGCTGATCCCCTGTTCGGTGAACGGCAAGGCCCTTACCGTCCGCATGAGCATCGTGCGCAGCGCCGTGCCAGGACTGTTCAGCCGTAAGGCCCAGAGCGAGCTGGACATCGTTTACCACGCCAGAGACAACAAGCTGGACATCAAGTCGATCGACGAGCACGACATCCAGATGGGCCTGAGCCGCGCCGGACACCCGACGCTGGACACCACAGGCTTCACGCCGGGCTACAAGCCCGTTTCGGACGTCTCGGATACCAAGGCCGAGATTCGTCTCCACCCTTGTGCTTCTTTCCACGCTGAGACAGCTGTGGCCAGCGCCGCCAAGCCGGTGGTGCCCGAGGCTCGCCACCAAGGGGTAGCCTCGGAGGCCGACGAGTCTCAGTCGGACACTGACTGCGACGCGCTCGATAGCGCCGAACTGTTCGAGCAGCAGGTGCGCCAGGCCATGAGCGCATACATTCCATCACGTCAACCGTCGTCGGGATCGGAAGACGAGGCCTGGGGAGTGTGTACTAGGTCAGTCAGCACAGCACAGATTATGCAGACAAACCACGATCATGACGAACGAGGAGCTAAACCTCGCAGCGATCCTCCGTCACGGCATGTTCGATTTCAGCAGCAAGGAAACCGTAGCGAGCCACGAGATCAGCCATAAGCACGCAGTCATCAAACTACATCATCACCGCAGCCATCCGGCTCGAGTTCAACTGTGGCTCCACCAGCGAATACGACGCGTGCCGTGGCAGATCCAGCCACCGCAGCTTTCCACGAACCAGCGGCCGGCGCTTATGCCCCCGTCGCACCAGCGATGTACGACATCTCCCAAGGAGACGAGCCCGGGGGGCAGCGGCCAGAACTTGCCGACGACGAGTACTGCCTGTCTCCAGGCGAAATCCAGCATGCGGATGCCGGAGCTGCAGGCCGAGGTGGCAAGCTACGACTTGGATGTGCGCGACGCCACGTGCCACGTGCGACCAGCTCCGGGTGATCTTGCGTGCGCTGAGGGCCGAGGGCCGCGAGAGCACGCCGCAGGACGACTACATCCTGGGGCTCGGCAAGAAGAACAAGGAGGAGCTCCAGCAGCTGTGCCGGGACCGCCAGATCGAGTTCGACCAGCGCACGACCGTGCCGGAGCTCAGGCAGCGCCTCAAGGGCTGGAAGGTCGAGGACGCGGCCAGCAGTGCCTCGGCAACGGTGGCTCATCCGAGCTCGCAGATCACCGGGGCCGACAAGATGCGCTTCGGCAAGTACCCCACGGCGGACTACCGCTGGGTGCTCAAGAACGACCTGGGCTACGCGCAGTGGGGGGCAGTCCTGGAGCTCAACAGCAACCGGGCAAGCCCGCTCCTGGCGCGATTCGCCAGGTGGGTCAAGGCGCACGGAGTGCAGCCCCTTCCCCCGGAGAAGGCCAAGACCACCTTGGAGGTAGTGATGGCCGAGGAGGTGGTGCTGGACGACGAGTGTTTGGCGCCAGCGGCGACGACCACGAGGGCCTCAGCAAGCCAGGGGAGCTGGGCCGGGCATCGGCGCCAGCGTCCTCCGGAGCCGCACGAGATGGACACCTGCGACATGGGCTTCGAGAAGGCGGGCGAGACCGACAAGGGGGATCCCCCGAGCGGCCCCCGGGAACCTCAGCAGAGCCGAGACTAGGCGGCGGTGGCCGCCAGGACGGGTCGCCAGCCCCGAGGCGGCGGCCAGGCATCAAGAAGGGCAAGCGCGTCGGCCTCCTCTACCAGGTCACGGGCTTGCTGAGCGCCTTCGCCTTTCAGACGGTGCTCACCGCGGACTGGCTGGCTAGACCTCTCAAGCCAGTGGTGCAGCATGCCACCAGTGCTGCGCGAGACGTGGTCGACCACGTCCAGAACGTCAGGGAGGCCTACAACGTTCGCAGCCACCGCGTGGACGTCATGCAAGTGTTCGGAGGCGAAGGCGGCATTACCGAGGCGGCGTGGAAGCGCCAGATGACGGCCACAGAGGTGATCGACCGCAAGTACGGATGGGACTTACGCAAGCAGAAGGACCTCGACGCGACGTACGACCTGCACTACGCCTCAAGGCCGAAGTTCGTGTCAATCGAGCTACCTTGCACTCACTACACGAACATCACGCACCTCAACTTTCGGACGCCGCAGGCCAAGCAGGCGATCCGGCGGATCTGGAGGGCAGAGCGGCCGTTCCTTTTATTGGCCCGCGACCTCTTCAAGTACCAGCTCGACTCTGGCGACATGGCCATGATCGAGAATCCGGCCACCAGCTGGCTCTGGACACAGCGCGCGATTTTGGAGCAACTGGCGGACGAGCGCGTGTACCAGGTGAGGTGCGACATGTGCGAGTACGGAGCTCGACACTACAAGACGGGGAGACTCATCAAGCACCCCACGAAGCTGCTCGTTACCAACAAGGAGTTCGAGCAGCTGAAGCGCACCTGCAGCCACAAGCACCACGACCAGACCTTCGGGGACAACGTGGCGGTGCGCAAGTCTGGCGTTTATCCTGCTAAGTTCTGCAGAGCGGTGGTGCGCATCGTGGAGCAGGTCATTCGCCAGCAAGGTGGGCAGCGCGCCTACCAGGTGGACTGCCAGTCGCGCTCGTCGCCCTTCATCGTGACAGTGCCCAGGGGGCAGGCCACCGCCTACGTGAGCGACACCGCGCCCCTGGGAGAGACGGGCGAGCCTGATGGGGACCCAGACCTCATGGGCGGCGGAGACGACTTCGCCGACACTCACGACGTGCGGGCCGAAGATACTGTGGACGGCAGGATCGGGGTCGGCGCGATTACCTTCACAAAGAAAGCAGCGGCCTGCTGCAAGCCAGCCGAGCTGGCCATGCTCAAGAGACTCCATGTCAACTTGGGCCATCCGTCTAATGAAGATTTGGGCCGCAGTTTGCGACTCAAAGGCGCTAAGTCGGCCACCGTCCAGGCCGTCAAGGGGCTGATCTGCGGGGTGCGCCGCTCGCAGCAGCGCCCGAGCGCGAGGAGACCAGCGCACCTCCACTTCGTGCAAGATTTTGGAGACGACGTCGGCTTCGACTATTTCAAGCTCAAGGACGTCGACGGCAAGAGCTACTGGTACTTCAGCATCGTTGACCTGGCCACCACCTTCCACGTCGCGACGCTGATCGGTCGCCACACCAGCCAGGAATTCGCCGCCGCGTTCGAGAGGTGCTGGGCCTCCTGGGCGGGCGTACCGGACCGAGTCCACTTCGACGTGGAGAAGGGGTTCGGCGGCGCCCTCAGCGAGCTGTTCCAGTCATTCAACACGGTGCAGCTGCCCATCGCTGGTCAGGCACATTGGCAGCTCGGTCGCGTGGAACGCCAGGGAGCTTGGTGGAAGGAGCTCGCGGCGAGGACGATCGAGCACTCGTCGATCAGGGGCGAGGACGAGATGCGGACGCTGGCCATCATGGTCTCGGGCGCGAAGAACTCGCTGAGAAGGCGAGCAGGCTTCAGCCCAGCGCAGTGGGTGCTGGGACGCGACCCCAAGATGCCCGGAGACCTAGTGGACGATACGGCCAACTACAGCGCCCACAGCCTCGCGGCTAACGACGAGAAGATTCGCCGACGATATGCTATTCGGACGGCGGCGCGCGAGTCGTTCATGAGGATGCAGAACGACGACCAGCTCCGGCGAGCTATGTTGGCTCGCGCGCGCACGGTGGCGACGCCCTTGTCAGTGGGCGAGATGTGCTACGTCTTCCGCCAGGTCAAGAAGAAGGAGCAGCGGGAGCAGCACAACCGCAACGCCAAGAAGGGCATCTGGCGAGGGCCGTGCGTAGTCATCGGCCACCAAGGCGAGAACGCCTGGGTCTCGCTAGGAGGGCGCACCATGCTGGTGGCCCCGGAGCACATCAAGGCACTCGCTCCGGACGACGTTTGGTTCCCGAACGGCAGGGGCGAGATCGGTCAGGCCGTGGCCGAGCTCAACCGGGCTCGCGACTCGCTCGAACAGGAAGAGGCTCCGGTGGAGGACATCCGCCCGGCGCCTGGCGAGCCCGAGGTCAAGCCAGACGAGATGGAGCAGGCGTGGCGGGAATTTACCGACAGCCCGGACGACAGCGACCTCAGGCTGAACGTCTCCGAGGATCCGCCCCAGCAGGAGCAGATCCAGGTGCTGCCCGCCGACGTGCCGCAGCAAGCTGAAGAAGGGCGCACCCACGGCCCTGACGAGTTCCGACGACGTCGAGCTACCTTCGACGGAGGGGGCAGCGGCGACTTCGGCCCGGCCTTCAAGCGCCTCCAGACCGAGAGGGAGCACGCAGGCTCTGGCGCCCTGCCCGCAAGGGCAGCTTCGCGCGACCGCGCGGCGGCGCCCGATCAAGAGGCAGCAGCCGGACCCGAAGCAGAAGGAGCCCGCCAACGCTCGAGGTCGGCTCCAAGACAAGCACTGCAAACCTCCATCATGACCGAGAGGATCAAGCGCAAGCAGGCCGACAAGGAGATCCACTGGAGAGCCATCAAGGACTCCGATCGGGAGCTCTTCAGGGAGGCGGCCGCAAAGCAGTGGAGCGAGTGGCAGAAGTATGGCTCTTGTCAGGTACTCTCCATCGAGGAGTCCGAGGCGATCAGGAGCATGATCAAGCCCAGCCTCATCCTGCCCAGCCGGTTCGTGTACCGGGACAAGAACGCCCCGCTGCGGACCGACAAGCATCCGCTGCCGGTCAAGGCGAAGGCCCGACTCTGCGTCGGAGGTCACATGGGCCCGCGCCTCGCTCAGGGGGACCTGCGGACGGACGCGCCCACGGTCACCCGCAACTCGACCATGCTGTTCTTCACTATCTGCCAGAGGTTCGACCTGGAGATCTACGCGGCGGACGTGGAGGCGGCTTTCATGCAAGGAGACGAGCAGCCCGACCAGCAGCTGCACATGGCCCAGCCTCGCGAAGGTCTGCCTGGGCTCAACCCGAAGCAGCTGATCAAGATCCTCAAGGGAGTTTTCGGGCTGGCGACGGCACCGAGGCAATGGTGGGCGAAGCTCAAGAGGACCTTGCTCGCGGTGGAGGAGAAGCTGAACGACAACTACGTGTTTCGCCTACACCAGCACTCGCTGGACCCAGCGCTGTACTACGGCTACGACCAGCACGGGGAGCTCTGTGCGGTGGTGGTCGCCCACGTGGACGACTTGCTGCTGGGGATCTCGCACAAGTACCCGGGCCTCTACGACAGGCTTCGCAAGCTTTTGCCCTGGGGCGACTGGCGAGGCTTGCCTTTTACCTTTTGCGGCAAGCAGGCCTGGCGAGATCAAGAAGGAGTACTACATCTACGACAAACCGAGTACGCGAACACCATCGAAGAGATTCCGCTCAGCAAGGGGCGCAAGACGGAACTGTCGTTAGATGCTACGCCAGCCGAGTTCTCGGACAACCGCTCCGCACTCGGAGCGCTCGGGTGGCTTTCATCGCAGACTCGTCCCGACCTGGCAGCTGGAGTGGCCATGGGGCAGCGAACCCAGAACAAGCCCACCATCCAGGACTTGCTCGAGACGAACAGGCTCATCAAGCTGGCGCGGAAGCACGCGGACGTGGGTTTGGAGTTCCCCAAGCTACGTGGACCTCTGTGCCTGGTGACGTTCCACGACGCCAGTTGGGCCAACGCTGATGAGACAGCTGAAGGCGCCATCTCCAAGTTGCTCGCCAAGACCATGGGAGCAACCAGTAAGGACAAGAAGATCAAGATTCGCTCGCAGGCCGGCTACGTGAGTTTTCTCGCAGAGGCCAAGCTACTACGCGGAGATCGAGCTCGAGCAGGGATCGTTGATAGGAGATTGGGCACCATCAAGAGAGTTTGTAGATCTACGTTGGCAGCCGAGACGATGTCGGCAGTAGACGCTCTAGGCTGTGCTCAGATTACACGCTGTGTTTTCGCTTCGCTAGAGATTCTGGATGCCCATCCAGAGGACATCCCGCCGAGTCTGTTGCCGCTCGCTCAGGTCACAGATTGCGCCAGCTTGTACGATACGATGCACAAGGACGGTGATTCCAAGCTCCCGTCAGAGCGGCGCCTTTTGCTCGACCTAGTGGGCCTCAAGGAGTCACTAGAAGAGGAAGTTAGCAACGAGTTCGTCGCTGACAATCAGCGCAGCCAACTGCCTCTCTTTTGGGTTCCGACTGATCAACAGCTCGGTGATCAGTTCACCAAGCGATCGGACGGCAGTGCCATCAGGGCAGTGCTACGAGACACACGCCTCGCTTTGCAGCATCAAGAGCCGACTGACCAGGCCAGAGAGCACGAGGCACACCTGACCAGTGCCGGCTCACTTTTCAAGCGCACAGTGCGCCTGGTCTCATTTTAGCTCGTTGACGTGCCATTACCACGTCTAAATGCGCTATATCGGCAGACGCACAGATCAGAAGAATTTTGCACGAGTGTGAAATAAATAGTGTCATTGCTGATCTGTAAGCAGTGTAGCATATGTGCGAATATTCAGACGGAAGGTAACATGCCCTTTCGTAACTATTTGGGCTCAATCTTTTGAGGGCCCTTGAGCTTGGGCGTATCGGTAGACACCTCTGCAGGTGCCGCTAAGCAACATACCATCGCCTATCATTGCTGATATATTGCTGACATATTTTCGTCATTGCTGACAACGACAACCTCGCGGTTATCATCGCACTCAGACCCCTCATCGCAGTATCAGGTCTGCAGGCGGGGAGGGCCTCCAAGACGCCTCCCCCCGCCTTCTCGAGACTGCCTTCCTCGCCCTCGCCTGCGCACCGTCCCCCCCCCCCCCTTCCCGCTGCTCCTGCTCCTCCTCCTCCTCCTCCTCCTCCTCTCTCCTCCACCTCTTCCACCTCCTCCTCCTCCTCCTCCTTCTCCTCCTCCTCTCCTCCCTCCTCCTCCTCCTCCTCCCTCCTCCTCCTCCTCTTGATCCTCCTACGTATTCCTCCTGCTCCTGCTCCTCGTCCTCCTGAACCTCCTCCTCCTCCTCCTCCTCCTCCTCCTCCTCCTCCTCCTGAGGTCCGGGGTCCATCCGGGCCCAGTCTTTGTGAAGCCACGTGTCCAGCTGTGGCCAGGAGGGCCCGCCAGTAGGCGCCGAGAAAGGCAGAAAGCGTCAGAAGCCTGGCGGTCGAGGAGCTCCCGCTCTCAGCAAGCCGCCACTTCGACGCCCCACCCACTCCCTGGGTGGTTGCCCGTGGCGTCCCTGGCCCATGCTGTCCCCAGCTCCCCACGCCATCCCGGGAGCCACCTGGGCCTGACGCGAGGGGGGTTCTGGAAGCCGTCTGGGCCTCCCTGGAAAACCCCCTACATCTGACGTCATGACTTTCACCACGTGGCTCACGGGAGGTCTGGACCCCGTCTCTCGGGGACCGGCTCTCCGTCCTGCTTCGTTGTTGACGACTGCCCCGGGGCCCAGCGAGGGCCCAGCGAGGGCCGAAAACAACGAAACACCGCCGTCGTGCTCTTCTCGCGACGCGAGGATGTCGGGGACGCCGGGCCCACCTCGGGCCAGGGCCACCTCAGGCAGCACCCGGCCATACGCAGGAGCGACTCGAGTCAGGCAAGAGTGGCCCTTTGTGCGAGGCTGTGACGGGGCCGCTTGAGTGCCAAATCCATGCGCGCAGACCGGTGCTCCGCCTCCTCCTCCTTCTCCTCCTCCTCCTCCTACTCCCCAGTCTCCTTCTCCTCCTCCTCCTCCTCCTCCTGCTCCTCCTCCTCCTGGGGGGAACCCAGCTGGCCCGCATCAAATGGAAGGGAAGAAAACGGTGGCCATGAGACTGAACGCGGAAATGTCCTCCTCCTCCTCCTCCTCCTCCTCCTCCTCCTCCTCCTCCTCTCCTCCTCCTCCTCCCCATCTCCTCCCTCCTCCTCCTCCTCCTCCTCCTCCTCCTCCTCCTCCTCCTCCTCCTCCTCCTCCTGTAGGTGCCAGTCTCGGCCACCGTCAACTCGTGGATCATCTGCGCGAATCGGCGACGGCCGGCAAGACCACGGCCAAGACCGGCGTCGACTAGATCCCGCGACATCTTGGTCGTGGTCAGCGTTTTTTTCTTCCCTCGGCCACAGTGAAGGGGCCCCAGGACACACAAACAAATACACACAAATCAGAATATTCCCAAAATTTTCCCATCTTTTCTGGGTTTTTGTCTTCCCCCCCACTTCCCATATTTTCCCATATTTTCTGGGAATCGACGATTATTAGTGTCTGTGTGTGTTTTTTCCCCTCCTGACAAAGGTCGGCGACGCGCACAAGGGGGTAGGGACAGGGGGAAGCCTTCTTGGAAGGAGGCTGCTTCTTAGACGGCGCTGGCCCTACCTCTGCAGACGAGGCCCGCGCCCTCTAAGAAGCAGGGGTGCTTCTGAGACGCCTTCCTCCCTCTGCCCTACCCCCCTCCGCGCGTGGCCAAAGACCCAGACCCCCGACGTCGTGATTTTTGTTCGCAACGTCGACCCCCAGAGGTCTGGACCCCTTCCCCGGGACCGGTTTTTCATCCTGAATCATTTTTTGACAGCCCCGAGGCCCAGGAAGGGCCCCCAGAGGCCGAAAATCCTCCCGCTCTGTTTTTTTTCCCCAGCGCGAGGGGGTCTGGGGAGGTCCCTCGGCCCAAGGTTCCTCCAGATAGGGGTCACTCTTACGCGCAGCCGACGCGCGGCCGCTGAGGTCCTCGGCGTCCTCTGGGGTCGGGGCGACGTCCGCCACCAGGGCCGTCAGTGCGTCCCGCAGGATGAGGGCGCGGCGGGAGTGGCAGTCCTGCGGCTGCCCGCCAGGAGTGGCCCCTCTGCTCCTGCTGCTCCTCCTCCTCCTGCTCTTGCGCCTCCTGGGCCTCCTGGGCCTCCTGCGCCTCCTCGTCTCCCTCCTCCTCCTCCTCCTCCTCCTCCTCCTCCTCCTCCTCCTCCTCCTCCTCCTCCCTCTCTGCTCCTGCTCCTCCTGACCCTCCTGCTCCTCCTGCTCCAACTGCTCCTCCCGCTCCTCCTCCTCCTCCTCCTCCTCCACCTCCTCCTCCTCCACCTCCTCCTCCTCCTCCTTTCCTCCTCTTCCGCCTCCCCCTCCTCCCCCTCCTCCCCCCCCTCTCAGCTCGCCCCCGCCCCTGGAGGCCCGCGAAGGCCCTGTCCTCCTATCGCTCCGTCTCCCCTCTCCTCATGAGAAGATGAGACATCGGCATGCGTACACACTCTCGGGAGTCCTCCTCTTTGTCCTCCTCCTGCTCGACCTCGTCCTCGTCCTCGTCGTCGTCGCCGTCGTCCTCTCCTCCTCCTCCTCCTCCTCCTCCTCCTCCTCCTCCTCCTCCTCCTCCTCCTCCTCCTCCTCCTCCTCCTCCTCCCCCCTCTGCTTTCCTCCCTCGGCTTTCCTCCAACCGTGGAGGCCCGCGGAAGCCGGCATGAGCTGGTTCCGCTGGCGCTGGTTTCGCCGGCGCTAGTTTCGCCCCGCTGGTTTCGCCGACGGCTGGTTTCGCCAGCGCTGGTTTCGCTGGCGGTTTCGCCCACGCTGGTTTCACCGACGCTCGACCGAGCACGCGCGAGCCCCAACGGGCGGGTCGGGTCGGGCGGGCGGACCCTAGTGGGCGGGTCGGGTCGGGTCGAGCGGGCGGACCCTAACGGGCGGGTCGGGTCGGGCGGGCGGGACATCGAAGTATGGGGCGCGCTCGACCGAGCACGAGCGACCCGAAAGGGCGGAGCGGGCGGGTCGGGTCGGGCCAGGCGAACCCTGACGGGCGGGTCTGGTCGGGCGGTCGGGCGGGACATCAAAATGTGGGGCGCGCTCGACCAAGCACGCGCGAGCCCGAACGGGCGGGTCGGGTCGGGCGGGCGGACCCTAGCGGGCGGGTCGGATCGGGCGGGCGGACCCTAACAGGCGGGTCGGGTCGGACGGGCGGGACATTGAAGTGTGGGGCACTCTCGACCGAGCACGCGCGAGCCCTGACGGGCGGGTCGGGTCGCGCGGGCGGACCCTAGTGGGCGGGTCAGGTCGGGTCTGGCGGGCGGACCCTACCCTAACAGGCGGGTCGGGTCGGGCGGGCGGGACATCAAAGTGCGTTGCACGCTCGACCGAGCATGCGCGAACCCTGACGGGCGGGTCGGGTCGGGCGGGGGGACCCTGGCGGGCAGGTCGGGTCGGGCAGTTTCGCCGACGGCAGCTGGTTTCGCCGACGGCAGCTGGTTTCGCCGACGGAGCTGGCTTCGCCGACGGAGCTGGTTGCACCGGGCGGCGAAACCAGCGGGGCGAAACAGGCCGTCGGCGAAACCAGCGGTCGCCCGAAAACCATATCCTCCAATTGCTCAGTCTCACCATTCCCCATGAGAGCATGAGCGATCGGCATGCGTACAAACTTTCGGAGGTCCGCGCAAATTTATTGCATCGGGGCTGTACGGTGAGGGCATTGGATAAGGAACCAATGGATAAGGAATCCAGGTTCTCGAAGCCATGGATTGGCCATGGATATCACCGCCGCCCTTATTAGATAAGGAATCCTCCAGGGTCTGAAGCCCCCTGGGCACATTCTTTAGCGGACTCCCCCACTGTACCCCCTCCCTGGCGCGCGGAGCGCCCCCAGTGGCGGCGCCTGCGGCGTCGCCGTGCGGGTCCAGCGGCGGGCGTGGTAGCCCCTGCAGCTGCACGCAGGGAGTGACTCCACCCTCAGCTCTGGGCGTTGCGGAGGAGGAGGAGGAGGAGGAGGAGGAGGAGGAGGAGGAGGAGGAGGAGGAGGAGGAGGAGGAGGAGGAGGAGGAGGAGACGGCCGACTTTTGGTCCTCCTGGGATCGGTCGAGATCTCTGGGGCCCGGCGTCGCCAAACAACTGTGGCGTCGGAGGGGAGGGCTACCCCGATCGCTGCGTGCGATGCGGCAGCGGCGGCCTGCGTGCTTGAATCTGGCTCCTCGGAGCCCTTCGAGAGTCGCGCGTCAAGGGTCACTCCCGCGAGGGGCCACCCTTGCGTGCAAAGTCAGCCCGCTTCAGAAGCACGCGCGCTGAGGATGCAAGGGCCTTGGAGGGCCCTGCCGACACCTTGCGAGCGGGGCGCGGCCAGCGACAGCGGCCAAGGATGGGCCGAGGGGCAAGGAGGAGGAGGAGGAGGAGGAGGCCGAAGGTCCTGCACGTCCAGCGTGAACCAGTCCGGGTCGCTCTCGGACGCGACGCGGCAGTGCTCGACGGCCCGCATGTGGGCGGCCATCGTGGCGTGCATGTCGGCCATGAGCTTTCGCTCCTCGGCCCGGGGTCGTTTGGGCAGGGGCCACGGGGCCATCGAGAAGGCCCCAGCGCCTGACCGAAACGCACGCAGCCCGAACAAAAGCTGAGCGTGTCGACCGATCCCCAAGCCAGCTTGCGCAGAGCGACTCCATCGAGCACCCCCGTGCGGGCCCTCCAGACCAACGCGGCTGTGAAGAGCACCAAAGGGAAACGACAGGATCTGCTGGGCAGATTCTGTCAAACCCTCAGTCCAACATACATGTAATCACATATGACATATGACTTCGGCAAAGCCCTGAATAGCTTGTTGATCAACTCTCGCGGACTCGTATGTCGACAACCACGTAGGTCATATGCTGATCTCACGAGCACGACAGACGCTTGTGAGTCACATGCGCCACCAACGGAGCAGCATTCCGAGCCAAGACTGTGGCTGGCGCTGGGGCGAGACCACCATCTCGAAGCCAAAGCGCGGCCGGCACTGAGGCTTCCGCCCCGCTCCAAGCGAGGAACCGTGCCCGCGCTGACGCAGCACCATGCCGAGACGCAAAACCGCGCATCTCGTACCCGAAACCTGCCCCCGTGGCGAGCGGAACGGCTGGGCGACGGCCCCTGCCGCCTGCGGAGCCGCCGCGACGTCCTCTCCGCCGGGAGGAGGAGGAGGGAGGAGGAGGAGGAGGAGGAGGAGGAGGAGGAGGAGGAGGAGGAGGAGGAGGCCGCGCCAGCAAAGAGCTCTCTGCCGTGGGACGCCTTCCCTGCTGCCCCGGGGGGCTGCGGAGGGGCGTCCACTGGGCCTCCAGCGAGCCCTCGGGAGGTCTTCGAGACACCCCAGCAGGAGAGGGGCTGCTGTGGCCCAGAGCAGGGCCAACCCGTCGCCGGCAGTGGAAGAACAAAGACAGGGACGACAACTTTCGGGGGTCCTCTTCCTCCTCCTCCTCCTCCTCCTCCTCCTCCTCCTCCTCCTCCGTTCTCTCGGCTTTCCCCTACCCCTGGGGGCCCGCGAAAGCCATGTCCTCCAGTTGTTCCGTCTCCCTGTTCCTCATGAGAACATGAGAGATCGGCATGCGTACAAACTCTCGGAGGTCCGCGCAGATGTCTTCCCCTGACGTGGCGGGCGGAGCGCGCCAGGCGCGGCGCTGGAGGCGTCGCCAGGAGGGCCCAACGCCGATCCGAGAAGTCCGCGCGGACCTCCGAAAATCTACGTTCAGGCTACGGCGGGGGCATGCGATAAGGAACCCTTAGACAAAGGAGTCCAGGGCCTGGAAGCCAGTGGAGCATCAAGTGAGGCTTGGCCATGGATATCACCGCTGCCCGCATCAGACAAGGAATTCTCCAGGGTCTGAAGGCTCTTGGGCGCATTCCTTAACCAACGCCCCCGCCGTACAGCCGGGGCCTTGACCTAAGGAACCCAAAATAAGGAACGAGGCCCCTGTTTTCCGTAGGTGAAACTTCGACTCCCCATCGAAAACCTAAGGACAACGTGGGGTAAACTGCGAAACAATTAAGGAACACGGAGCCCCTCCCCAACGAAAAGAGTTCCTTCTTCAGCGCCCCGACTGTAGTCTGCCTCTTCCCAGGCCTCGGGCCCCGACGGCCCGCCGGCAGGGAGCCACCGGGGCCCGCGGCCTCGGCGCGCCTGAGCCATGGTGGGGCCTGCAGCGCGCCATGGCGGAACGTGGCTCGGTCCAGCGCCGGATACAGTCGGGGCGTTGACCTAAGGAACCCTAAATAAGGAACGAGGCCCCTCTTTTCCATAAGTTGAACTTCGATTTCGTATCGAACACTTAAGGAACGCGGAGCCCCTCCCCAACCAAAAGGGTTCCTTCTTCAGGGCCCCGACTGTAGCCCCGTTCGGGGATCTGCAAGCCCGGGTCAATCAGACCCGGGTCAGCAGGAAACCAACAACTGCAACGCAGGACACAAAGAAACTGCAACGCAGGGCTTCGCAGACCCGGGCCAGCCAATCTGCGCGGCTGCCTCGCGGCCAGGAGCGGCTCGCTAGCCAGGGTCAGCCAGAGGAGGTCTCCGCAGGATCCTGCAGGATCCGGTGCCCTGGCTGACCCCCCGTTTGCATTGACCCCCGTCTCAAGGCTCCCGACCTGTCTTACCCCGAGCAGCTCCGGACGTGGGGGGCCGCGCCACGGCGCAGCGTGATCCCGCCCGGGCGGCGGCGGCCTTTGGCGACCGCGTGAGTGTGCACGTGTGCATGTGTGTGTGTGTGTGCATGCTGCATGTGCTGATCTGGCGCATCTGCACATCATGGGTATTCTGTGGCCTTCAACCACCTCTCGTAAACAACACGTGTAGCATGTAGTGATGCTTGCCACAGCCCGTGCCTCGAGGTTCAAGCCTTTGGTGGAATGTGTACGAAAATCACATCAGCTGACTGGTGGCCCAAATGTTTTGCTGAGACGCCTCTCCTCAATCCCTCAAGTCCTTCCGATCCGTAGCGAATTCCACGCGACACAATCTATTCGTAGACTTGGATACGAATGTGCAAGCCGATTCCGGTAAACGGCGTAGTTCCTCCGTAAACGCCGAATGTGCAGGCCCTTACCTACCCTCACTGCCTGATGTGCCCTATCGTACTACTGTCTTGCCGATACAATGTTGCCCCACGTTGCCCAGCTGCATTGAGGCACATGCTCCTACACGTGCGCCAATAGGAAGCGACCACAGGTCTCCACACAATTCGGTAGCCAGGCAAAGCGGGAACACCACACAAGCACCGACCTGCAGTATGCAACCTCATGCAGTGATCCTCGGGACAGCACGTTGCGGAACTTCACATCGCGTTACCACACAACGCTGCGCTCGGACCGTTTTCCGCGGCCCGCCCCAATGGCGCCTGCACTGGTCGCCTGACCCTGCGGGGCGCCGCTCCGCGCCATCGGGCTTGACCTCACCCGACCGGGCCATGCCTCACCTGCCCTTTCCTTGCACTCTTCCCTTCACCTCACCTCCCCCCGCCCCGCCGCGCCTTTCGGTACCCTGCTGTGCAGTCCCCAGGCCGTGTGCACGTCGGTCAGGGGAGGTAGGTAGAAATATGAAGTAGGAAGGCGGATCAAATACATTGGGTTCAGGCCCTCCCAGAGAATAACAGAACACAGCAAAAGCATACCGATTCTTGAAATAAGGAGGCGCTTGAAACATAATGGAACCTGAGGGTCCCCAAATGCCTACTTTCAACGACCAGGGTGTAAGCTTGTTTGGCCTCGACGGACCACTGACTGAGGCGGCAGCGCTCTCCCGCGCGTGCTTACGCAGGCTCGGTGCACCAACTTGCGAGTTGCGAAAAGGAGGAGGAAGAGGAGGAGAAGGAGATGTAGGAGGAGATGGAGATGGAGATGGAGATGGAGATGGAGATGGAGATGGAGATGGAGATGGATGATGATGATGATGAGATGAGGAGGAGGAGGAGGAGGAGGAGGAAGAGGAGGAGGAGAGGAGGAGGAGGAGGAGAGATGGAGATGGAGATGGAGATGGAGATGGAGAAGAAGGAGGAGGAGGAGGAGGAGGAGGAGGAGGAGAGGAGGGAGGGAGGGAGGGAGGGAGGGAGGGAGGGAGGGGGAGGGAGGGAGGGAGGGAGGGAGGGAGGGAGGGAGGAGGAGAGGAGGAGGAGGAGGAGAGAGGAGGAGGAATGGAGGATGAGGAGGAGATGGAGGAGGAGGAGGGAGGAGGAGGAGGAGGAGGAGGAGGAGGAGGAGGAGGAGGAGGAGGAGGAGGAGGAGGAAGAGGACGGAGGAGGAGGAGGGGGACTCAGACCGTTTGACTAGCCGCCGGCCGAGGCACGCCTGGGGCCACGGGGCCCCGACTGAGCCTCCCTCTGCCTGGCCGGAGGCTGCTGCCCGGCCCTGCCGTCCCACGGGGCGACGACGGAGAGAACGACGACGACAGCGACGACGAAGAGAACGACGACGACGACGACGACGACGACGACGACGACGACGACGACGACGACGACGACGACGACGACGACGACGACGACTGCTCCCGCAGGACGACGACGACGAGAACGACGACGACAGCGACGACGACGACCCGACCTCTCCCGAGGCTCGCTTTGGCTGGAACTTCGACGGAGATCCGGCCGTGGCGGCGCAAAGCCCCCCCCCTCCCTCCCCACGGAGGCCCAACGACCAGAGGCCTCGACCTCGAAGTTCTCCAGCGACGACGACGACGACGGAAGTGAAGACGAAGACGACCACGACGACGACGAAGACGACGACGAAAGCGACGACGAAGAAAGCGACGACGGCGACAACGACGACGACGACGACAGACGACCTCCCTGCAAAACTCGATCCACCGACCTCTCTCGAGGCGCACTTTGACTGGAACTTCGACGGACCTCCGACCGTGGCGGCGAGCGCCCCCCCCCCCCTTCCCCCGGCGGCACAACGACCAGAAGCCTCGGCCTCGAAGTTCTCGGGCGACGACGACGACGAAAGTGAAGACGAAGACGACCACGACGACGACGACGACGACAACGACGACGACGACGACATGTCCTCGGCCAGCGCCGCAGCGCACTCGGCTCTGCAGAGCACCTGCTGGGTCTACATCTCTCTCTCTCTCTCTCTCTCGCTCTCTCGTTGCCGTCTGTCCTGACGGGTCGGGGTTCAAGGATGAGGAGAGTGGAGGCGTGAGGAGAGAGGAGAGAGGAGTGAGCAAGCCGAGGAGGATTACCAGGATCACCGCCTTCACAAGAGTAAAAACCGACAACGAACGAGGCTCAACCTTTTGGGAACACGCCTCGAGAAGTCCGAACAAGGTATCCCCGACGAGTCTTGGTGATGGGTACCTGACAAGGCTTACCTAGTCCCCGGGGCAGGGACTTGCCGAAGACGCCACAGGTTCGACGGTACCACAAACCAAGAGACACGTGATAATGCATGGCGACTGAGGGGTGGGCACAACCTCCAGCGATAGGCATCCTGCGTCCTCGAGGGAGCCTCTGAAGCCTACCGTCGCCGCCCTGAAGATTAAAACATGCGCTTTCTGGCCGGGAGCTCTGGTCAATTGCCGGAGCAGACGCCCTACAAGCCGCACACGACCGTCCAGTCTCAGCCAGGGCGCGTGCGGTCGCACAGCGTGCAATGGTACAAGGCGAGGGCACGGGCCGAGGGGGCGGAGGAGGGGGCTCGCTGGGCAAAATCTCGTCCTGCCCCCTGTCCTGCTTCGCAATGGCCTCCGCCCGAATCGCCTGTGCACAAGAAGAGCTGTCTGCTCGACCATCCCAGGAACATTAAAAGTCGGAGGTCCGCGCGGACCTCCGAATTCTTGTGTGTGTGTGTGTGTCATCTTTGGCTACCCTACTGCACTGCGCTGGGATGCAGCTCCTGCCGGGGCATGAACAGTTTCGCTGCCATGGGCCAGCTAGCTCACAATCCGCTGTCGAAGGACTTCCTGAGCTGCGAGGTGCGATGAGACCTGCAGCACCAACACACATCACTCGCCGTCCTGGATTGAAACTGAAGAAGCCGACCGATGGAGCGCCACAGGTCAGCATTCTGACCCGAAGGCCTGGCACACAGGGACTCCCACCAACCACGGCACGCTTCATCGCAGTCTGTCGCGTAAACGACCACGCCACGGAGGAGGAGGAGGAGGAGGAGGAGGAGGAGGAGGAGGAGGAGGAAACTTGCTGCTCGCCCCGAAGCACCGTCTGCGGACTCTGAGCGCCCCAAAGAGGTTTGAACACGCAAGGGCCTCTAGCTCGGGAGGGGACGCCACTTCGCAGCACCGCAGCCCCGGGGCCCACGCGACGAGACGGCGCACTCCCGGAGGTGACCAACGGCGCATCGTGAGTACCCGGACCCAGACATCCGGGGCCTGGAGGATGAGGGATATGAGGAGAGAAGGGAGTGGAGGAATGGTGCAGAGGACGGAATGCAGCAAGGAAGGAAGGATAGGAGGAGGAGGAGGAGGAGGAGGAGGAGGAGGAGGAGGAGGAGGAGGAGGAGGAGGAGGAGGAACATCGAGGATCAATGGCCGAGGGTCGAAAGAGAAAAATCGAGGATCGATGGCCGAGGAGGAGGAGGAGGAGGAGGAGGAGGAGGAGGAGGAGGAGGAGGAGGAGGAGGAGGGGGAGGAGGAAGAAGAGATCGGGGATCTTCCTCGAGCCTCGATCCTTGATCCCTCCTTCGCCTCCACGATCCTCGATCACTTCCCTCCTCCTCGATCCTCGATCCTCGATCGATCCTCCTCCCCTTGCTCGAGCGCGAGCCTCGATCCCCGATCCCCAAAAAATGGGGTGGGCGGGGGCGGGGGGCACCAGTCGACGAGGGAGCCCACGAGGGCATCGGGGATCGGGGAGGAGGGGGTATCGAGGAGGAATGGTCGAGCAGGGGGATGAGAGCGATCGAGGGCCGAGGACCGGGGGGGATGAGGCGAAGGCATCGAGGGCCGAGGACAGAGGAGAAGAAACATCGAGGGCCGCAGACAGGGGACCGAGGAGGAGGAGGCGGCGGGCGCATCGAGGGTCGAGAGCCGAGGAAGGAGGAACAGAGGCTCACGGCACCTCCCCAGACATCCGGCCGCTCCAACTTTTCCGAGGCGTGGGCCCGGGGGAGCTGGACCACTTCCCTGGGGCTGGCTCTTCCTCCCGAGTCGTTTCTTGACGGTCCCGACGCCCGGCGAGGGCCGGCCCCTGGGGGCCGAACACTGCCAGAAACCCGCCGCCCCCGTTTTTCCGGAGCGTCGGGAAGGAGGAGGAGGAGGAGGAGGAGGAGGAGGAGGAGGAGGAGGAGGAGGAGGAGGAGGAGGAGGAGGGGGAGGAGGAGGAGGAGGAGGAGGAGGAGGAGGAGGAGGAGGAGGAAGAGGAGGAGGAGAAGGAGGATCTCTGGGTCTTCCGCCTGGGCCCGCCCCCATACCACGCGCGACCACCCCCGCGCCCCCCGGGTGGGCGGCTGGAGGGGCAAGTGCGCCCTCTCGCGGAGGGCGGCTCCGGGCACCCGCCGCCGGGAAAGCCACAGCACGACAGCGAAGCAACCACCACAGCAGCTGCAATCAGGCCACAGTCGGGTTGCCGAAGGAAGGAACGCTGACTGAGGGCCGAAGCCCTTTTCTGGGCACCAGGTGAGCCTGGGTGCATGGGGCAGGCTAGAGGACCGACCACGGAGTGACCTAAGGTTTGTTCCAGCATCTCGACTGTACCTTTCAAGGTCTGAAGAGGGTGTGACCTCCTGCAGACCTGGGCCAGTCGGGACCCTCCGAGACTGTGGAGACGACCCGAAGGATTTCCGCTGTGCGGCGACGGGCGTGGTGCACAGAGAAAGCCACATCATATCCGCCACTGTGCCCTTGGGCACGGAGTGGGCGTGCCCGCAGGTCCTTTGCCTGACCGTCCGAGCCGCACTCCGCACTTCTGAGGATCCCGTGAGGGACCTGGACCCCTCGCTCTCAAATCTCTCGGGGCTTCCCGCGTCTCGTCGAGCGCCTTCTCCGGCGCCAAGAAGGTTCCAAGACGGGCCAAGAGGCCCCCACGACCACCCCAAGACGGCCTCCAAGAGGGCCTCGAGTAGCCGACAGATCGTTCCAAGATGCCCAAGATGGCCTCCAGATGGCCCAAAAGGCCTCCAAGACGCCCCAGGAGACCTCCAAGACGCCTCCCAAGAGATCCCTGGAGGCACAAATCATTGCGTTTGCGTTTGTTCCTCAAGCTTTCCAAAGATTTTGGCGTTCTTGCCTTTTTGGCTTTCAGACGCTCCAAGACGGCCAAGAGGCCAGGGCCCCAAGACGACCCCAAACGGGGCCCGAGAGAGGGCGCACGATTCGAAAATCCGAGCCCCCCGCCCCAAGAGGCCCCCAGGAGGCCCCAACAGGCGCCCAAGAAGCCTCAAGAGGCCCCCGAGAGATCCTCTAGAGGCGTCAAGAGGCCCCCATGAAGCCCAAAAGAGGCCTCAGAACTGCCCCTAGGAAGCCCCCGAAAAGGCTTCCCACGAGATCCCGACGAGCATCCAATGGGCTTCACACCCACAGCCCAGGCGCGGTGGCGGGATGGGCCGAAGGCCATCATATTAGAACATTGTGACGGGTCGGCGGCGTGGAGCGGAAGCGGCAAGTGGGAGAACAGCGAAGCGCGAACGCTCCCAGGGAGCAGAAAAGGGATCTGCTGGGCAGATGTGGAGGGTGCGTGGCCGGAGACACAGCGGATATGCGTTCGAGCATCTGGCACAACATGTCGACCGACGCGTGGCCACAAACAGTACAACCCTGAGAGGGGTCGGGGCAACGATGGGAGGTGCCCCGGCAAGTGAACAGCGCATTCTCCGTGGAAGATGCGACCCTGTGAGGGACGTGCTTCGGAATCGAATGCAGCATCGAAGCACTTCTCACCGTGCTGCAACTTCTTTTCAGGGTCACTTGCGCATCTGGGCACCGAGTAAACACTCAGAAGCTTCTCAGCTGCTGTTTGAACATCAGGAACTTGAGGGATGGCAGACAGACAACAATACTTATCATACATGGTGTACGTGGCAATGTCGTGCTACAGATCGTACTTCTGCGACACTGCAGCCCTCGCTGTCGCCGAACCCCTTAAGCTTACCATCATCGACGAAGAACATGTGAGGTCATGAACAGCAATGCGATGCAGAGCAACACGGGAGACAATGTCTTGATCGCGATACTGAACGAGCAGCCCGGGAGCCCCCTAACCGTTCGATGATGTTGCAGGGAGGAGGAGAAGGAGGAGGAGAAGGAGGAAGAGGAGGAGGAGGCAAAGGACAAGGAGCAGGAAGGGGAGGGATGGAGGATTTGATATTGTGATTATGACGGTTCCTGTCCTCTTCGTCCACCCTCCTTCTTCCGCCCCCTGCTCCTTCGAGCGCATGCCCCCCCCAGCGATCCGAGGTCCTCGTCTGAATGGGGCCCAGGGGCACACAAATACATAGACACAGATCCCATAATCCCCTACATTTTCTGAATCCTCTGGACGTCCGTCTCCCTCTCCACTTCTTATACTCTCCATCTATGGTCTCATGGGGCACGACGATTCCTTGTGCCCGCGAGCTTTGCTCCCTCCTGATCCTCCTCCTCCTCTGCCCTCCTCCTGCCCCTCCGCCAGGGCGCCTGCCGATCCTTCACGTTGAGCCACCTCATGAGGGGCAACGACGGGGGGGGACTGGCAAGGGGGGGGATGCATCGACATGGAATCGGCGATCCGTTGCCGATAGATCGGCCATAGGCCCTTGATAGTGAATCCGCACCCTCCTGGGCTATCGGGCCCCTATCGGCGATCACTGGGCGACTGGGGGTCGATGCATCCCCCCCTACCCAAACATCGGGCTGCTCCATTTTCTGGGGTGCCTGGACCCCAGAGGTCCGGACCACTTCCCCGGGACTGGTCTTTCGTCCTGAATCGTTTTTTGACGATCCCGAGGCCCGGCGAGGGCCCGAGGCCCGGCGAGGGCCCTGGAGGCCGAAAACGGCCCAAATCCCGCCGCTCCAATTTCTTTTTGGAGCGTCGGATCTCAGGGTATGCCTATCCCCCCCCATCTCGGGTCGGGCGAAAGAGGGGGATAGCAAAGGGGGGTTTTGAGAATCAGCTCACGTAGCTGATTTTCCCAGCGCCTCCTGGCGCCAGGAGGCACCCATGTATCGAGGAATGGGCCCAGCGGCGGGGCCGAAACCAGCTGCATGTAGCAGATTTCGTACCCCCCCCTTCCCCTATCCCCCCCCTTTAGTTTGGCCCGACTATCGTTGCCTCTGACCTCAGGTGCTCAAACTGCGGAGGCCCGCCACCAGCGGCAGCGGCGCCCGCGTCCATGGCCGGCGCCGGCGGCCGCGGGGCGCTGGCCGGCCGGCGGCCGCGCTCGTCTCCGGCCGCGGGGTGCTCTAGACGGCGGCAGTGCCGGCGGTCGCGGGGACTGAGGAAGAGGAGGAGGAGGAGGAGGAGGAGGAGGAGGAGGAGGAGGAGGAGGAGGAGGAGGAGGAGGAGGAGAGGAGAGAGGAGGAGGAGGAGGAGGAGAGGAGGAGGAGGGAGGGGGAGGGGGGAGGGAGGAGGAGGAGGAGGAGGAGGGAGGAGGAGGAGGAGGAGGAGGAGGAGGAGGAGGAGGAGGAGGAGGAGAGGAGGAGGAAGAGAAGAGAAGGAGGAGGAGGAGAAGGAAAAGGGGGATGAGAAGGGGGATGAGGAGGAGGAGAAGGAGAAGGAGGAGGAGGAGCAGGAGGAGGAGCAGGAGGAGGAGCAGGAGGAGGAGGAGGAGGGGAGGAGGAGGAGGAGGATGGAAGACGAGGAGGAGCGGGAAAAGCGGGAGGGAGGAGAGAGGAAGCGGGACAAGGCGCCGTCCGGAGGAAGGAGGGGTGATGATGGTGGTGACGATGGTAGCGGCGATGACGAGGAGGACAACCAAGATGATGTCGAGGATGGTGACGAGGATAAGGATAAAGATGAGGATGACGCTGCTGCCGAGGAGGAGGAAAAGGAGGAGGGCGAGGGCGAGAAGGAGGAGGACGAGGATGAGAGATGAGAGACTGCTCAGGACGGCGGCCGCGGCGGCCGCGGGGACTGGAGACACCAAGAGCCTCGAGCCTCGAGGTTCGAGGATCGGGGCTCTTGGGCCTCTCTTGGGCTGTCAGTTTCGTCGGAGCGTCGGATCTCCGGGCCCGACGCTCTTTACAACACGGAGCGGTGGGTTTGGGACCGTTTTCGGCCTTCGGGGGCCCTCGCCGGGCCTCGGGACTGTCTGGGCGGAGACCTTCGGAAGTGCCAGGAGGCCTCCCGAAGCGCCCTGGCAGCCCAAGAGAGGCCCAAGAGCCCCGATCCTCGAACCTCGAGGCTCTTGGTGTGTCCAGGCTCGATCCAAGAACCTCGAACCTCGAACCTCGAGTCATGCTGCGGGGTCTTCCAACGGTTGCTTCTCTGTGGAAATGAACCGATGTAGGGGCCTATGAAAAGGGAGCTTGGGGGGAGGGCTTATTCCAGCATCGTTGGTGACCCTTGGGTTTACACTGGTCCTCCTCCTCCTCGTCCTCCTCCTCCTCCTCCGCCCCCCATCCCATCTGGGGGGGGGGGGGAGGACCCTGGGACCCATCCCACCGGGGGGGGGGGCCGTGGGCCCGGAGCCCGCGATCATATATCCAAGGAGGCTCCCACGGCCTCCAGAGCACCCCCCACCAGGCCCGTTGGGCTCCAGGAGCGCCAAGATGGAGCACGCACCTCGGGCCACCATCTGCGAAGCGCCCTCCTGGAGGAGGAGGAGGAGGAGGAGGAGGAGGAGGAGGAGGAGGAGAGGAGGAGGAGGAGAGCGGAGGAGGAGGAGGAGGAGGAGGAGGAGGAGGAGGAGGAGGAGGAGGAGGAGCGGAGAGGAGGAGGAGGAGGAGGAGGAGGAGGAGAGCGAGGAGGAGGAGGAGGAGGGGGAGAGCAGGAGGAGGAGGAGGAGGAGGAGGAGGAGGAGGGGAGGAGGAGGAGAGGAGGAGGAGGAGAGGAGGAGGAGGAGGAGGGAGGAGGAGGAGGAGGAGGAGGAGGAGGAGGAGGGAGGAGGAGGGGGGAGGAGGAGGAGGAGGGGGAGGAGGAGGAGGAGGAGGAGGAGGAGGAGGTGGAGGAGGAGGAGGAGGAGGAGGAGGAGGAGGAGGAGGAGGAGGAGGATGGAAGACGAGGAGGAGCGGGAGCGGGAGGGAGAAGGGAGGAAGCGGGACGAGGCGCCGTCCGGAGGAAGGAGGGGTGATGATGGTGGTGACGATGGTAGCGGCGATGACGAGGAGGACAACCAAGATGATGTCGAGGATGGTGACGAGGATAAGGATAAAGATGAGGATGACGCTGCTGCTGAGGAGGAGGAAAAGGAGGAGGGCGAGGGCGAGAAGGAGGAGGACGAGGATGAGAGATGAGAGACTGCTCAGGACGGCGGCCGCGGCGGCCGCGGGGACTGGAGACACCAAGAGCCTCGAGCCTCGAGGTTCGAGGATCGGGGCTCTTGGGCCTCTCTTGGGCTGTCAGTTTCGTCGGAGCGTCGGATCTCCGGGCCCGACGCTCTTTACAACACGGAACGGTGGGTTTGGGACCGTTTTCGGCCTTCGGGGGCCCTCGCCGGGCCTCGGGACTGTCTGGGCGGAGACCTTCGGAAGTGCCAGGAGGCCTCCCGAAGCGCCCTGGCAGCCCAAGAGAGGCCCAAGAGCCCCGATCCTCGAACCTCGAGGCTCTTGGTGTGTCGAGGCTCGATCCAAGAACCTCGAACCTCGAACCTCGAGTCATGCTGCGGGGTCTTCCAACGGTTGCTTCTCTGTGGAAATGAACCGATGTAGGGGCCTATGAAAAGGGAGCTTGGGGGGAGGGCTTATTCCAGCATCGTTGGTGACCCTTGGGTTTACACTGGTCCTCCTCCTCCTCGTCCTCCTCCTCCTCCTCCGCCCCCCATCCCATCTGGGGGGGGGGGGGAGGACCCTGGGACCCATCCCACCGGGGGGGGGGGCCGTGGGCCCGGAGCCCGCGATCATATATCCAAGGAGGCTCCCACGGCCTCCAGAGCACCCCCCACCAGGCCCGTTGGGCTCCAGGAGCGCCAAGATGGAGCGAAAGGCTGGGGGGCACCTCGGGCCAGGGGCACCTTTAGCACGCCCCGCCCCCTGGGCCGCGCACGCACCTCGGGCCACCATCTGCGAAGCGCCCTCCTGGAGGAGGAGGAGGAGGAGGAGGAGGAGCTGCAGGAGCAGGAAGAGGAGGAGCAGGAGGAGGTGGAGGAGCAGGAGGAGGAGCAGGAAGAGGAGCAGGAGGAGCGGAGAGAGGAGGAGGAGGAGGAGGAGAGAGGAGGAGGAGGAGGAGGAGGAGGAGGAGAGGAGGAGGAGGAGGAGGAGGAGGAGGAGGAGGAGGAGGAGGAGGGAGGAGGGGAAAGCAGGGGAGGAGGAGGAGGAGGAGGAGGAGAGGGGAGGAGCAGGAGGAGGAGGAGGGGAGGAGGAGGAGGAGGAGGAGGAGGAGAGGAGGAGGAGGAGAAAGGGTTGCGGAGGAGGAGGAGGAGGAGGAGGAGGAGGAGGAGAGGAGGGAGGAGGAGGAGGAGGAGGAGGAGGAGGGAGGAGGAGGAGAAGGAGGAGGAGGGGAGGGAGGAGGAGGAGGAGGAGGAGGAGGAGGAGGAGAAAGAGAAGGAGGAGGAGGAGGAGGAGAGGAA
The DNA here is from genome assembly GCA_963575745.1 of Prorocentrum cordatum. Classification (NCBI taxonomy): domain Eukaryota; class Dinophyceae; order Prorocentrales; family Prorocentraceae; genus Prorocentrum; species Prorocentrum cordatum. The sequence continues at coordinate 338,181 of CAUYUJ010019416.1, forward strand.
AAGGGGGGAGGAGAAGGGGGAGGAGGAGAAGGAGCAGGAGGAAGGTAGGAGGAGGAGGAGCAGGAGGAGGAGCAGGAGGAGAAGCAGGAGCAGGAGGAGGAGAGGGGAGGAGGTGGAAGAGGAGAGGAGGAGGAGGAGGAGGAGGAGGAGGAGGAGAGGAGGAGGAGGAGAGGAGGAGGAGGAGGAGCAGGAGGAGGAGGAGGAGGAGGAGGAGGAGGAGGAGGAGGAGGAGGAGGAGAGGGAGGAGAGGAGCAGGAGGAGGAGCAGGAGGAGGAGGAGGAGCAGGAGGAGGAGAGGGAGGAGGAGGAGGAGGAAGAGGAGGAGGAGGAGGAAGAGGAGGAGAGGAGGAGGAGGAGGAGGAGGAGGAGAGGAGGAGAGGAGGAGCAGGAGGAGGAGCAGGAGGAGGAGCAGGATGAGAGGAGGAGGAGGATGGCAGGAGGAGGAGGAGGAGGAGGAGAGGAGGAGGAGGAGGGAGGAGGAGGAGGAGGAGGAGGAGGAGGAGAAGGGGAAGGAGGTGGAGGAGGAGGAGGAGGCGGAGGAGGGGGAGGATGAGGAGAAGGGGGAGGAGGCGGAGGAGGAGGAGGAGGCGGAGGTGGAGGAGGAGGAGGAGGAGGAGGAGGAGGAGGATGAGGAGGAGGATGAGGATGAGGAGGAGGAGGAGGAGGAGGAGGAGGAGGAGGACGAGGAGCAGAAGCAGCATGAGGAGGAGGGCCGCGGGGCCGCGAGCAGCGGTTGGCTGGGAACGGGCTCAGCTGTCCTCCATCAGAGCCCTGTCGGAGCTCTATCCGAGTGCCAGTCGCGAGCGCGAGCGCCGCAGGGCAACGAAGATGAGGAAGGAGGCATGAGGTGGAGGAGAAGGGCGATGGCGACCCCGACAACGACGACAGTAGCGACGACGATGACAGTGGAGAGTACGACCATGGTGCCAACGCTGACAGCGACAACGAGGTCGATGATGGTGCTGGCATCGGTGGGAAATTAAAGACAGCAAGGAGTATGGCGACAATGACAATGGTGCTGACGACGATGACGGAGGGGGAGGGACGGAGGGAGGAAGATGGATAGGGAGGGCAGGAGAGAAGGAGTGGATTGGACTTGGCCTCGGGTAATGAATGCGCCCGATGCAATCGGCGGATTGGCCTGGAGCAAACTGGACAGAGCGCAGAGGTCAGGTAAATGAACGACTCCGAGCCGGGGTGCCGACTGGGGAGGGAGGGGAGGAAGGCATGGGAGGAGGGAGTGAAGGGAATGGGATGGAGGGGGCGGATGGGAGGGGGCAGGGGATGGCTGGCAGCATAGAAGATGGCCCCGGGTCGATCGCTCGACCATCCCTGTCCTGATTCAGCATGTCGCCCTCCCCGCTGTCCATCACACATGATCGACCATCCTGCCAGGCCTCCTCCTCCTCCTCCTCCTCCGCCTCCTCCTCACCCTCACCCTCCTCCTCCACCTCCTCCTCCTCCTCCTCCTCCTCCTCCTCCGCCCCCCCCTCCTCCTCCTCCTCCTCCTCCTCCTCCTCCTCCTCCTCCTCCTCCTCCGCGCCTGCCCTCCCGATAACCCGGCCGTCCGGCTGGACCTCCATCCCTCCGCCACGCTCACGCAGGGAACAGTCCTTGATGCGCTCGTGCTTCAGCATTCGCAGCCGGCACTTCGAATTGGGAATCACGACGGGCAGCCTGAGGACAACACGATCGCTCGCACATGCTCTCTCTCGCTCTCTCTCTCTCTCTCTCCTACTGTAACTTGCTTGGCAAGGAGCCCTCACCTCCTTCCCGCACCATTATCCTCACTCGAATAACTGCGTCTGTAAGGAGTCGCAGGGAGGCTACCTGAAATCCGAGTCAATGGCCATCCAAAGTGGCTGCCGGAACGAAAGAAGCGGAATGGAAAGGGTGTGGTGCAAGTACACGTAGGCGATGCGATAATGAGGAGCGAATCGAAGAATTCGGATGAGGATGCAAGCAAACACGTATACTGCCATCATAGCCCCAAGTACGAAGAACATGAAGTACCACTTACACCTTCACGTTGTCCCAAACACTGATTTCGTGTCACAGTGTGCTCTGAAACGTATGTGCTCGACCCCATGTGTGGACCCCTCTGGGTGGATCCCCTGGTGTGTGCGAATGTGTGTGTGAACGTATGTGTGTGTGTGTGTGGTATGTTGTGTGTGTGTGTGCGTTCCGCAGCCTCGCTGCGTGAGTGCGCCCCCGCGCCCAGCCCCCTCCCTGCGGCCACCTCCTCCTCTTCCCCCCCTCTTGCATGCGGGCTCACTCGCGACTCCGCGCCCCCCGTTTCCTCCGGACGCTCGCGCGGATTGCCTCTGCCGCGCCGCGACGGAAGAAGTGCGTGCGCGTGGAACTCGATCTTCGTGGAGCTGAGCCGTGCCAACCCGAGCGCGAACTGCCGACCAGGGCGCACAGGGCCGGTGGGGTCGCAAGCCGTACCGAGTAAGCCGGTGCCGGCCCAAGCCAGGGCCGCCCAAGCCATGCCGGCGCAACCGCGGACGGCCGACCACGGTCCAGCAGGCCAGGTCCTCGGAGCACACATAGAAACCGCGAAGTGCCGGCACAATTTTGGGGGCGCAATGTGCAGAAGCGTCTGCATTCTGCAGACGTGCAGCATCAATGCGAACAGCCTGTCGACAACTAGGCTGCAACCGCAGTGGTTCCAACAGCATGTGTGGGGATGGACAGACCGTCAACGACGGGTGCCCTTCGAGACAAGTCAGAACCTGTAAGATTCATGGTAAGACGCACAACTTTCCAGTGCAGTGGCGTAGAGGTTCCAATGAATCCACGTTGTATGTAATGCAAAGGGTGCGTTTGCGCGGACTGTGAAAACACGCCAGAAATTTGCCAGCCCCACGGTCCAACGGCGTGCTAAAATCTTCGATAGCAGCTTTAGGGGACCCCGGACGAACAGTACCCCATGCAAATCCCAGGCGGTCCCCGTCACGGATGCCAGAACTCCTGGGGGCTGCCTTCAGAGCCTTCAAGAGCGTCTCAAAAGGCCTCCAAAGCGGTTTAAGAGGGCCCAGAGTCACCGGAAGTCGTTCCAAGATGCCCAAGATAGCATCCAGACGGCTTCAACCGCCTCCAAGACACCCTAATATACCTCCAAGGCCACTCCCAAGAAGCCCCCTAGAGGCAACATTCGACGATGTCCCATTGGTCTTCGAAGGTTTTTAACGTTCTCATCTTTTCGGCCGCCGACGCTCTTAGACGGCTTAAGAAGCCGTTGAAATCTCTCTCTAAGACGGCCCGAAGGATTGCAAAAAAACCAAAGGATTGCAAAAAAACCCAAGGATTGCAAAAAAACCCAGGATTGCAAAAAAAAAAAAACAGGATTGCAAAAAAAACCAAGGATTGCAAAAAAATAGGGTTTTTTGCAATCCTTCGTTCTAGGTTTTTTTTGCAATCCTTTGTTTTTTTTGCAATCCTTCGTTTCTCCCAAGACGGCGCTGGCGAGCCCCAAGAGACCTTCAGGAAGACCCCTCGAGGGGGCGCCCCAACGGACATTTCGAGCGTTCGGCCTCAAACTCGCCCCCGGAGCCCCCCCCACCCCAGGCCTCCGAAGAGCTCTTACTGGGCCTTCGGCCTCCAAATCGCCCCCAGAGCCTCCCCCCCCAGGCCTCGGAGGAGCTCCCAACCCCACGAGGCTCCCAAGCGGCCCCCAAGAGCTCCCCGAGAGGGTCCAAGAGGCCCCCAAGAGGCGCCACGAGAGCTCCAAGAGGCATCCAAGGCGCCCCCAGGAGGCCCCCAAGAGCCCCTAAAACTGCTACACAGGAACCCGCCGAGAAACCTCCGAAGAGACACCAAGAAGCATCCATGAGGACTCTCACCCACAGACGCAGCAGCGTCGACCGGCAACGCCGCCTGGCCCACGAACGCGCACGCAAACACCAACGATGGCACAATACGGGCCGGCGGAATGAGTGAAGCGACGGACTACACTAAGCACTCTTGGAAGGTGGGCGCGTGGCAACCCCTGTGAGGCAATCCCCACCACGAAATCGCAATCTTGCCAGATGTGCGTGCGGCGCCTTGCGGAACTGCCCGTGGCTGCTGGCTTGTCGTCTGACAGGGTGTCCTTCTCTTGTTGCTGACAAAGAAAAACATCTGGCCACATGTCCCCATGTCGTGATGCCGCGATGGGTGGCAGAGTGGTATCGCGGTGTCGGGTGTGCGGTGTTGAGATCTCTCTGTGTCGCACTGTCGTGGTGACGCCGTGCCATGGCATCAAGGCGTCATGGTATTGTGGTGTCGAAGCGTCACGGCGCCGTGATTGCTGAAATCAAATGCAAGCATAAATCTGAGGCTGAATCTGAAACGTAGCACGTCGATAATCGCAAACCGTTTGCGCTCAAGGAGTAACTAACCTTTGGGCTAAATCCAAAGCGACTGCCACATTGGGAGACGAAGGCTGCGCTACAGCTTTACTGCGTACTGAAGCTGGAAGGCTACGTTACAATAAACCCCGCAGCGTACATTGGAGCTGCAGTAGCGACCAATCCTGACGCTGTGATCCAAACTAAAGGTTTCAAGCTACAGCTAGACCTAGATCTATAACTACACCCGTAGCTAGAATTCAAGCTAAACCGAAACCCAACGCTGAGCATGACTACCGCCAAACTAGACGAAACGGACTAACAGTCTCTAACTAAACTCACATCTAGATCCAATCACACGGAACGCCAACGTGGTTAAACCTTGCACCACGGGAGACATTCCCAATTCAACTGAAATGATGATCTCGTGTTCCGTTCACCCCTCCAACACCCGAAATCATTGGCTTGCTGACTGATTTTGATCTATATTCGAAGGAGGGGCTGTTCCTTCAAAGCTCCACTTTAAGTGTTGCTCGCTGCTTATTTGATCATCGTCGTCGTGCGCAACACGATGAGTAATTCATTGTAACCTCCCTGGATCAGTCTCCACTTGGGATGCATGCAATGTCGCGGTCATCGTCGACATCATGATGACCACGATCAACATTCGTGTCATCCTGCTAGATCCACTACTTCGCAATTTTCGCGTGGACACCGCTATGGCTTTCGTCTGCCGCTCCCCAGACCACGTCCTGGGGGAGGATTCTGCAGGTTTGAAAGGAGGAGGTGGAGGGTGGCCTGCCGGGCGGGTGAGCATTCGACAGGCGCCACGAAGCCCCACGAGAAGCAGCAGACAACCCAAATCGCGGAAGAACAATGTTTGAGCTGGAAGGTTCTTCCGCTCCTGCCTCCCAAGCCATTGGCTGGCATTTATGGGGTGTCGCCCAAAGCCCGCCCGCGCTCGGATGGCTGGCATTTCCGTGTTTCCTCGGCGGCGAGCGAGGCGGGGAAGTGAGAAGGAGAAGGCCCTCTCAGAAGGCGGCGGGGCTTCCCAGAAACCCTCTGGGCTACTGAGGTCTCCTGTGTCTCTGGGTAAGGCTCACAAAACTTCTCAGAAGGCCGGGGGACTCCCGAGCCTTCCGAGAGGGCCCGCCGCCCGCCCCTCCTCACTTCCCCCCCAGGCTCGCCGCCGATCTTCGCCCTGTGCCCGCACGCGCCCGCCTGTGCCTGGCCCATGCGCTGGCTGTCAGCGACCCTCAAACGGGGACTCCACTAACGGGTACTTTGGCCAGTGACCCAGCGAACCCAACCCTTCCCGATGTGGGCAAAACTGCAATGCAAGAGAAAGGCCCTAAAGTGGCAACTTTCGGCAAAAATTCAAAACACCCGTTAGTAAGTACCCGTTACGGTGCCGTTGAGGCTGGCTCTTCGGGTGTTCGCCCGGTGCCCGCCCAATGCCCGCCTGCTGCCCGCCACCTGCGCTGGCTGGCAGTCCTGGGTCTTCGCCCGGTGCCGCTGCGTACCCGCCTCGGGCCCGCCCCGTGCGCTGGCTGGCGTTTTCGGGGGTCGCCCAGTTCAGGTTGCACACGTAGCTTACCTTACATAGCTCGCACCTCATATATACATATATTTATATATACATATATATATATATATATGTATACATGTATGCGTATACATGTAAACGCGTTTACACATATACATACATTATTATATATACGTGTCATGTATATGCATTGACAGATGCAGATTCTTCTGCATACATTCATACCATATATATATGCTTATATACAAGTACATATGATTTCTCTCGACACCTTTACATACATATCTACATGTGCAAATGCATATGCATTTACAATTACATAGAATCTACAAGTCCGTGACCATACATAAACATGTACACTCGCACATACACATACATTCTCAAACACGTATACATGTGCATTTACATATTCACTTACGTATACACATACACATACATTTACACACACGTACCCATTTACAGCTACATGTGTGTTGCCCTAATCCTTTGCGTATACATGTGTATCTACATAACCTACACATCTGCACATACAGGCTACATACGCACATGCATGTGCATACACCAATACTTACACATATACGTTCACATACATAGATACGCGTATACAAGCACACAACCATATGCAATTGCCTTATGTTTTAAACACACGCGTACATACATGTCTATACATAGATATACATTCTATATGCGCATATACATGCAGACGCACACACACATACATATATGTATATATATATATATATATATATACATATATATATATATATATCGGAGGTGAGGGGGTGAGATCGAAGTGGAACGGAGAGCCCCCCTACCGGGAAATCGATTTCGGTTTCGTGTTCGTGCGTGCCGTGCGTGCGGGCGAGGCGAAGCTGCGTGGGCGGGCGAGAGAAAGTCTCCTGTGGCTGAGGCGCGGCCGGACCAAATGATTCCCGTCCGGGCGGCTGGGGGCCCGCGGTGTCCCGCCCGTGTCCCGTCGGTGTCCCGATGATGATGATGTTGATGATGATGAAGGTGCTGATGATGATGATGATGGTGTCGATGGTGTCCCGATGATGCTGATGATGGTGATGCAGATCAATTGTGAGATCGATAGTGAGGTCGTGTGTGAGATCGATAGTGAGATCGATAGTGATATCGGTTGTGAGTTCGAACGTGAAACCGAATGTCAGATCGATTGTGAGATCGGTTGTGATATCGATAGTGAGATCGATAGTGGTATCGGTAGTGAGATCGATTGTGAGACAGAATGGGAGATCGTTTGTGATATCGATGGTGATATCGATCGTGAGACAAATAGTGAAACCGAATGTGAGATCGATTGTGGGATCTATTGTGAGATCGATTGTGAGATCGATAGTCAGATCGATTGTGAGATCGATCGATTGAGATCGATAATGAGATCGATAGTGAGGTCGGTAGTGAGATCGATGATGAGACCGAATGCGAGATCGATTGTGAGATCGATTGTGATATCGACAGTGAGATCGATAGTGAGACCGAATGTGAGATTGACAGTGATATCGAAAGTGCGTTCGATAGTGAGATCGATAGTCAGATCGAATGCGAGATCGATTGTGATATCGATTGTGAGATCAATAGCGAGACCGAATGTGAGATCGATTGTGGGATCGATTGTGATATTGAATGTGAGATCGATAGTCAGATCGATTGTGAGATCTATCGATTGAGATCGATTGTGAGATCGGTAGTGAGTTCGATAGTGAGATCAATCGAGTGCGACGTTGGTCCCTCCCCCCTCCCCCTCACCTCCTTATCACCCGAAGGGTGGTCTATGCGGTATATATACATATGTCTGTTCCACTTCGAACATTCTTTACACGGACTCCCCCCCGTACATGAATTCGGCCCTGGGCGCTCCCACCGCCCGAGGGGGCCGAAGATCGCTGCCCGGACGGTCCCACTGTAGTCCATCAGGGGCCGTTCGGGGGGACTCTTGGGAGCCACTTGGGCGTCCACAGGGGCCTCTTGGGAGCCCCTTGGAAGCCCGACGCCTCTTGGGAGGGGCCTCTTGGGGGCCTCCAGGGTGCTCTCGGGGCCACATTAGCGCCGAGAGCGATCGGAGAGCCGCTCGGGGAGCGCTTGGGAGGCATCTTGGGAGCCTCGTGGGAGCCTCCTCGGGCCCTCTTTGGCGCCCCTTTGAAGGTTGTGGGCCGTCCTGAGGCCGTCTTGGGGTCCTCTTGGAGCGTCTTGGGCTCGTGTTGGGCCTCTCCTGGAGCTCTGCTGGGCGATCTTGGAGACAGCTGGGGCCCCCAAGACCCTATCATAACCGAAAAGGCGACAGAACCACAAACATAGAAAACACACCATCGCTTTTTTACCACCTTCTAGCTCCTGGGGCGACTTGAAATCCATCTTGAGGCCTTCATTTGAAGGATTTTGCCCTCTCGTGGGCACCCTTGGGCTGTTTTGGGGCCATCGTAGGCGTTCTTGGCCCATCCTGGGGAGATCGTCGGGAACTCGTCTGTCTTTTGCAACCTTCTGGGGCAATCTTGGACGCCCGGGAGGGCGATAATAAAACCGTGCCCCGGAACAGTTGCTTCTGTGCCGGGGGCCTGGCCAGAGACCCGGGAACCCCGAAATATCACACCCACACACACACACACGTACACGCACACGCACACACACAACACGCATGTCTGTCTGTCTGTCTGTCTGTCTGTCTGTCTGTATGTATGTATGTATGTATGTATGTATGTTTGTATGTATGTATATATATATATATATATATGCGTGTATACACTTAGCACAACGAAGTTTGCACCACATCGATTGCACCGCGCGCTGCGCGGCATAGATTGCCCCACAAAGCTAGCGCCGCATAGCTCCTGCGTCAAGAGTGCAACAATCTAGTGTTCGGGGTCCAGACAGGGAGCTTGTGAATATCTGTTGTTCCCTCCCAGTCTCTCCAACCCAAGAGCAACAGGTGTGCTCAAGAGACCCCCGAGACCCCAGAACATCCCAGAATCACGCAAGTAATTCCTAGGATAAGTCTCGAAGGGGCGCATGACAGCCCAAGAACCTGCCAGGGGTTCTAGACGCCCCAAGACGGCCCAAGAGAGCCTCAAGACGCCCCGAAAACACACACGCTGGGATTGTCAGACACACTTTCGAACACATTAAAAAGAAGCGCCATGACGGTACACCCCGCTCCACCGTTGATCGGATCGAGGAAGAAGCCGACAACGATGACAAGGATCGGCAGGAACAGCCAGAGTTAGTTTTGTGCTGGAACCAGTTTGAGACTTACCGCCAACGGCGCACACTTCCCGCGCACGACTCCAAGAACGAAGCTGCGATTCGCCCATGTGGGCGGCCCCGCCGCGGTTGCCACGCTCCTGAGCTTCACGTTATCTGATGTTTCTAGAGTCGTGGCTTCCCATGCCGATGTCATGTGATCCTCCTGGTCACGTTTCTGACATTGCAAGAATGGCGGTGTCTGGCCTGACACACCTGCGCATCGGTTTAGTGCTCCTGGAGACTTCCCGCGATCGTCACAGTACTACCCGAATCATACATGCTTGCATGCTGCGCCACCGAGGCCTCCGAGAGGCCCCGAAGCAGCCCCACAGCAGACGCGGAGGAAGAGGAGGACGACTCAGCAAGAACCACGCGCAAACAGCAAGACGGGAACGGCAAACAGCACATACCGAATCGGAAGCCGCACGTCTCCTCTTCTGAGGGTCGGCGGAATGGCGTAAGCCTCTCGGGTAACAGACCGGGACACCACTAACGCAGTCGAGACATAGTGTGCAACAGCAAAGCCAGCGGCGCGCGAAGTGAGCTCGGCAGATGAGTTCACACAGTGAGCAAAACAGTTCTCCAAGCAGGGACTCCAGCGAGACCACGCGCAGTGCACTCCCGATGCTCGTCAAACGCAATGCGAAACCAAGGAGGCAAACCATGAGGTCGAAGCGCG
>CAUYUJ010019416.1:352996-364433 GCA_963575745.1 Prorocentrum cordatum
CCCCGAGGGGTCTTCTCAGACCCCTTCGCAATTGAACCCCAGACCTGATCGCGTCGTAAAAAAAGCAGGGCGGGAGGCTTTTGGCCACTTTCGGCCTCGGGGGGGGCCTCGCCGGGCCTCGGGACCGTCAAAAAACGACTCAGGATGAAAAACCGGTCCCGGGGAACGGGTCGGGACTTCCAGGGACCCCGTCCTGAAAAAAACAGGACGTCGCATGTCTGCGACAAAGCACGACCGGATTTTTGTCACTATTTTCGGCCTCCGGGGGCCCTTCCCGGGCCTTGGGACCGTCAAAAAAAGACTCGAGGATGAAAAACCGGTCCCGGGGAAGGGGTTCAGACCTCTGGGGGTCGACGTTGTGAAACAATCACGACGTCGGGGGTCTGGAAATCCACCCTCATAGTATGTATATATATATACATACATACATACATACATACATACATACATACATACATACATCCATCCATCCATCCATCCATCCATCCATCCCATCCATACATCCATACATCCATACATGCATACATGCATACATGCATACATGCATACATGCATACATGCATACATGCATACATGCATACATGCATACATGCATACATGCATACATGCATACATGCATACATGCATACATGCATACATGCATACATGCATACATACATGCATACATGCATACATGCATACATGCATACATACATGCATACATGCATACATACTGCATACATGCATACATGCATACATGGCATACATGCATACATGCATACATGCATACAGCATGCATGCATGCATGCATGCATGCATTGCATGCATGCATACATACATATACATACATACATACATACATACATACACACATACACACATACAGACATACAGACATACAGACATACAGACATACAGACATACAGACATACAGACATACAGACATACAGACATACAGACATACAGACATACATACATACATACATACATACATATATATATATATATATATATATATACCCCGGCACGCGAGGCCGCTTGGTGAACGCACCCAGAGGAGAAATCGAACAAGGCAGGCTGTTCAATGGTCGCCCAAGGCCGTTTGGTAAACGCCAATTATCAAACCCCGGCAGGTTTTGCCCCCTTGAGGTCTGGGCCCATTCCCTGGGGCTGGCTTCTCACCCCGAAGCGTTTCCTGACGGTCGCAGTCCTGAGGGCCAGTAAGGGCCCCCGGAGGTCGAAAGGAGTGAAACGCCTTCCAGCAGGCTGTGTGCATGGCCCGTGGGAATATGGGTGCGTCGCGTCGTCGCCCTCCCCAGCCGCCGCGGCCGCCTATAGGCCCTGACCTCCGTCGGCTTCACGCTCTCGATGCCGACGCGAAGTCGACGGGCCTCTTCTGGGCTCGAGCGAGGCCGCGCGCGGTCCCGTGAGCCCTGCCCACCGTCCAGCAGCCACCGCCCGCCGCCGCGGCCGCGGCCGCGGCCGCAGGCGAGGGCACCGCTCCCCCGCCAAGGCCCTGGGCTGCTGGGCTCCTGGGCCTCCGCGCACTCCGCCTCGCCGACATGCTCCCGCCGCTGCGCCCGCGCCCTCGCGGCGCCGCAGAGCACCGCGCACGGCACCCGCGGCGTCCGCCCGAGGGCGAGCGGGCGAGCTCGCAGACCACAGCGCCCGACCGCGCACCGCCGGACGCGCCCCCGAGGCCCTGCCGCCCCTGTCCTGGCGCAGCGCCTCGGGGGTGCCTCGGAGGCGCCTCGTCTTCGCGCGCGGCGCCTCGGGGGCGCCACGGCGCCCGTCCTCGCGCGCGGCGCCTCGGGGGCGCCGAGCGACGACGGGCGGGGCCGCCGCCCTCGGCGCCGCCGCGCCGTCGGCTCCTCGGCGTGCTGCCCGCGCCGGGCGCTGCCGCCGCGGCCAGCCATGGGGCCTGCGGCATCCCATCCACCAGCCGCGCGGGCGCGCCCGCGGCGCCCAGCGCTGCTGCTGCCGGCACCGCGGCGCCCGGCCACCCGGAGGAGGCCAGTCCTGCAGGCCCGAAGGGCACGACACCTGCAAGGAGCGGCGGGCTCGTGGCCGTCTCCCGCTTGCTCGCCAGAGGGGGAGGGGGAGGGGGAGGGGGAGGAGGGGGAGGAGGGGGAGGAGGAGGAGGAGGAGGAGGAGGAGGAGGAGGAGGAGGAGGAGGAGGAGGAGGAGGGGGAGGAGGGGGAGGAGGGGGAGGAGGAGGAGGAGGAGGAGGAGGAGGAGGAGGAGGAGGAGGAGGAGGAGGAGGGAGGAGGAGGAGGATTAGGAGGAGGAGGAGGAGGAGGTGGAGGAGGAGGTGGAGGTGGAGGACGACGAGGAGGAGGCGGAGGAGGAGGAGGAGGAGGAGGAGGCGGCGGCGGCGGAGGAGGAGGGGAAGGCCTTTTGGTGGAGAAGGAGGCAGGACGACGACGACGCACGCACACGGCCAAGCGCTCCATGGCCGATCCTCGACAACCCGGGGGCCAAGTGCCCCCCCGCCCTTCACTCCTCCTCGCATTCCTTCTCGCCCTTCTCCTCGCCTCCTCCTCATTATCCTCCTTCATTTCTTGTTTTCATAAATAATGATACCGGAGAGAAGCCCCAACCATAATATTTTTAGGGATATAGGGCTATGGTGCTATGGGGCTATACGGCTATAGGACCACAGGGCTATAGGGCTACAGGGGTATAGGGGAAAAGGGATATAGGGGAATAGGGGTATAGGCATATATAGAGCTATAGGACTATATGGCTATAGAGCTATAGGTCTATATGAGGTATAGGCATATCGAGTTATAGGGCTATAGGGGGCTGTAGGGCTATAGAGCTATAGGGCCATTGGGCTTATAAGGCTATGCGGCTACGCTATAGGGCAATAAGGCTATAGGGCTATATAGGGCTATAAGGCACCCAGGCACCCGGGCAGCTTGGCACCCAAGCACCGCGGAAATCGGCGGCCAACCTCACCTGGGCAACCGGGCACCTGGGCACCCGGGCGTGCCGCCGAAATCGGCGCCCCACCTCACCTACCCAGATGAATCCGCTAGGACCCCTACAGAGGCAAGCTCTGATTGGGGAACTTCTCCCTGTCGCACGCCGAGGCAGGTCGAAAGGGAGGGCCGGGCGTTTCGCCTGAGACTTCCTCACCATATATGACCCTGAAATTTCAACGTTGGCAACAGTTTCACAAACGGAGGGCGGGTCGCTTTCAAAATGTGGCTCTCGCATTAACACCGTGCACATTCGTTTTAAACATTTGCAGAAGCTTCACGGATTGAGGGCGGGTGGTTTTCAAATCTGTCGCTCGCCTTAGCGCCGCGCACATTCGTAGAAACACATTGCAAGGATTTCGCGGATTGAGTGTGGCTCGTTTTCAAAATGTGGCTCTCGCCTTAGCGCCACGCACATTCGTTCAAAACATTTGCAAAGCTTCACGGATCGAGGGTGGTTCGTTTCAAAATGTGGCTCTCTACTCAGCGCCGCGCGCATTCCTATTCTAGATATTGCAATGGTTTCACGGATTCCTAAGGTCAACGTACCAGAAATGGTGTTCTGGACATACTCAGGATTACGAGGGTGCACCAATGACGTTGATTCGCGGTGTTGAAGTCCCAGGAATGGCGCTCTGACGCGATTCAGGATCGTCAAGACGCAACCGCCAGGTTGATCCGTGGCGTTGGAATCCCGGGAAGAATGTGTTGGCCTGCTTCAGGGTCTTTAAACAGTTGTCTTCCAACGAGGCAATTCCCTCAAGGGAAATAAACCCTTGCAGAGGCCCGTGAAGGGGGAGCTTGGAGGGCGGGTGTATGCCACCATCGCTGATGACTCTTGGGTCTACACTTGTCCTCCTCCTCCTCCTCCTCCTCCTCCTCCTCCTCCTCCTCACACTCCTCCTCACACTCCTCATCGCCTCCTCCTCCTCCTCCTCCTCCTCCTCCTCCTCCTCCTCCTCCTCCTCTTCCTCACACTCCTCCTCGCCTCCGCCTCCTTGCCTCGCGCTCCTCCTCCTCCCCCCTGCGCGGCGCGCTCTCGGAGGGGTGGTCCTTCTTCTTGCCCTCGTCCTTCTTCTCGTCCTTCTTGCCCTGGCCCTGCCCCTGGCCGCCTCGGCAGGGCAGGCAGGGAGGGTGGGAGGGGGCAACTCGCGGGAGCGCGCGGGACACGGGGGGCGACGGCCAGAGCAGGGAGCACCCGTCGGGCACAACCTCGAGGGGGGGCGACGGAGCACTCCGAGCACTCCTCCGAACACGTTCCGCTCTCTCTGCCTCGCTCTCTGGCCCTCTCTCTCTCTCTCTTGTTTGCTTGCATTGTTTTTTCTCCAACCATCCTGTGGTGTTGGGTCCTCGTTTTGAAGGGACGGTCCCCGCGCTCTCCTCTCCTCTCCGCCTCCTCCCCCCCTATCCTCCCTCCCATCACCTCCTTATTTTTGGCACACCCCTCACACGTTTCGTGGCCAATAAGGAGCTCCATCGAAGGCCCTAGTTGGGGTGCCCGCATGCGGTCCCCACACCCATTTCGGCACAGTCCCTCACACGTTTCGTGGCCAGCTCCACCGAAGGACCCAATGCCACCGTCCACCAGCGTCCCCCACACACCCATTTCGGCACACCCCTCGCACGTTTCGTGGCCCCATAAGGAGCTGCACCGAAGGCCCTAGTGGGGGTGCCAACATGCGGTCCCCACACTTATTTCGGCACACCCCTCACATGTTTCGTGGCCCCATAAGGCACTCCACCAAAGGCCCCAGTGGGGGTGCCCGCATGCGGTCCCCACACCCATTTCGGCACACCTCTCACACGTTTCGTGGCCAGCTCCACCGAAGGACCCAATGCCACCATCCACCTGCGTCCCCCACACCCATTTCGGCACACCCCTCACACGTTTCGTGGCCCCATAGGGAGCTCCACCAAAGGCTCCAGTGCCATCGTCCACATGCGTCCCCCGCATACATGTTGGCACACCCCTCACACGCTTCGTGGCCTCATAAGGATCTCCACCAAAGGCCCCAGCGCCACCGTCCACATACGTCCCCAACACCCATTTCGGCACACCCCTCACACGCTTCGTGGCCCCATACGGAGCTCCACTGAAGGCCCCAATGCCACCTTCCACTTGCGTCCTTCACACCCATTTCGGCACACCCCTGACACGTTTCGCCACCCCACAGTGAACTCCACCGAAGGGTCCAGTGCCACCGCCCGCATGCGTCCCCATACCCATTTCGGCACACCCCTCACACGTTTCGTGGCCCCATGGGAGCTCCACAGAAAGCCCCAATGCCACCGTCCACCTGCGTCCGCCGCCCCAAATCCGGCACACCCCTCACAGGGTTCGTGGCCCCATAAGGAGCGCCACTGAAGAAAATATTCACAATTGCGGTACACAGAACTGCATATGGCTGGGTCCTTCGCCAGGCTAATTGTCAGTTTTTTTTGTTCTCTCTCTCTCTCTCTCGGTTCTCTCTCTGTGTATCTCCTTATATATATACTAGAACCACGCGCACGCTTCGCGCGCGCTTAGGTTCTAGCGCGGACTTCTCCGATAACGAATGCGAACTCGCACATAAGAGGAGCAGGCGGATGGGTCGGAGCATCATGGACATCAAGAGCACGGGTATCCTGGCCTTGCTCGCTCTCCTTCGCCGCTCTCCCCGTGATCCTGCTCCCGCATCATCGCAAACATTATCAACATCACTCTGAATAGCATCACCATCATCAACATCGTTGACGTCGTTGACTTCGTTACGATCACGATAATATTTGACGCGGTCGCCGTCTTCGTCATCGTCATCGTCATCATCATCGTGCATCGCCGTCACCATCGGTGAGCGAATCGTCATCACCGTCGTCATCAACATTATCATCCGAACCCTAACTTCATCAGATTTGTCATCATCACCATCATCACCATCACCGCCACGATCTCTGTCAGCATCGTCATCATCATCATCATGTTCATCATCATCATCATCAACATTAGCATCATCATCGTCGTCGCCATCGCGCACGTTGTCATCGTCAGAATCGTGCCTCATCAAAAACATCATGCACTCCCCCATCATCCAAATCATCATCAACACCACCGTCATCAACATTCCCATCACCATCACCATCACCATCACCATCACCATGGCCAGCACCATGACCATCACCATGACCATCACCATGACTACGGCCATCATCATCATGATCACCATCATCATCATCATCATTAGCATGAGCATGGTCATGGCCATCGCCATCGTCATCATCATCATCATCATCGTCTTCGTCATAATCATCATGAATTTCACGTCTATCACCGCCGCGGTAGGCCGTGCACGTCGTCACCGTTATCGCCAATTTTTTGAGCCCTCTTGTGCTCTCGTGATCCCCGGGGGCGTCTTGTTCCTGTAGGGGTCTTCCCGGGAATCGTCGTGGGCCCGAGGGCTCGAGATGCTAACCCCACCAGCCCTTTAGGGCGTGAGTGGTCTAAGGAGCTCGTTCTGCTAAACCTCCTTATTCCACTTCGGGGAGGGGGTTCCCCTTATCCCCTCTCCCTGGGCCTGGAGGGAGGGTTCCGCGACCCCTTTCCTCCTCTTCCTTTTGCTCTTCCCTCTCCTCTTCCTCATCCTTCACTTGCTGTTCCTCCTCCTCCTCCTCCTCCGCCTCCTCCTCTTCTTCGTTACCGTCCTCGTCCTCCCCCTCGGCCTCCTCTTCCCCCCCTCGCCTCCTCCTCCTCCTCCTCCTCCTTCTTCTCCTCGCCCCTCCACGCAGGCCCCCGACAAGTTTTCCGCAAGCGCATATCGCGGCTGTTGTTCCGCCCCGTATTGGGCGCCTGACGCCGCGCCTCGTATAAGCGCCTGACGCCGCGCCGGGGAGGGGGCGCGCGCCTACGAGGCGCGCGCCGAGGGATTCCGGCGCGCCTGGTATAGGCGCGAGCCGAAGGATTCCGATCTACTGGGCACCTAGTCGGACGCAGCGCCAGTGTCTCTTCTTAAAAAGGAGAGGGGGCTTATTTGTGTCATGTTCGGTTGTTCATATGTCACCATCGGCTTCTGCAGAGGGGGGGCGCGGCTACCACACTCCGAACGAGAGGAAATGTAGACAGACATCCGCCATAGCAGCACTGTGGCCTTGGCGGGCGCCATGCTGGGCGCGGGCGCGGGGAAGCTCGCGCATCACACATTGCGCGCGTCTCCAGCGGGGCGCATAAATCAATTTCACCACCTGGGAGCATCTGGGCAGGGACAGAAGTGGACGGTCTGGACACGAATAGTACAGATTGGGAAGGGCTGATCTCAAAGTGAAGCATCTGAATAAGGCCGTTTGGGGAAAGCTGATCTGAAATCGCGGGATCGACCGCTCAGGACTGACGCCCGCGATCCGATGTAGGCGATCTGAGGGTAAGCGCGGCCTGGCCTGATGGCGTGCCGACGGCGGGGGGAGCAGGGGGAGAGAGCGGGCGCCGCTAGCGATCAGTGGGGACAGGGGTTGTTCAGTAAAGTGCGCGCAGACTGTTCCGGGGAGGCGCGGCCGGAACGTTTTGGCGTTTCGGAGCCCGGCGACCGTGATTCAGACCTCAGAGGGGGGGGCCCCTGGGATGGGCGGGGGGGTCGCGCCAGACGGGGTGCGTCCTGTCCGCGGACCAACCGAGAGTGTCTAGACAACGGGGTCTTCGGGGGACCTAGTAGATGCATTCGGGAATGGGGCGGCATTCATCCAAGCGTTCCGAAAGGTGTGCGCAGCATGTTCCGGGGAGGGCTTCCCGGAACGTTCGGCGCCAGAACGGGTGTGCCCTGTGTGCGGACGGACCGAGATTTCCTAAACACCGAGTCTTCAGGAGTCTTATTAGATGCATTCTGGAATGGGGGTGGCGTCCACCACAGCGCTCGAAAAGCTGGCCGGCGGGGGGCAGCATGCCTTCACATGGCGGGCTGCGGGCCGATGGGGATTGCGCTGGCGCTGCTCCACAGGTTGGTAGCGCTCAGATTCACATGCCGCGCCAGCCGATGATCCCGGTGCCCCACCACGCGTTCAGGGTCCGGGGCGTGGGGACCACGCTGCCGTCCCGGAGCTTCTTCTGGCAGGACACCTCCACGCGCTGGAAGGTCACGACCCCCGTCGGGAGGGGGCGGAGCGCAAGCGCAGCCCACACTGTCATGTTGATCCGCCCGCTGCCGTTCGGCTCCTGGAGCGTGATGCCGCGCCGGGATTCGTTCACCTTCATGACGGTGGTGTGGTCCACGATGATTCCGGACAAGTTCAGGATGAGCGTTCCCTGGAAGGATGCCGGGATCGCGTTGAAGGGCGTGGATGCTGCCGCCCAATCTGTGCGAAGAGGGCGCGGCGGGTCAATGGTGGCAACCGCCACCGCACAGATGGGGCCTTTCGTGCCGGAATCGTCCCAGGCCCAGCTGTGCAAGAGCTGGGCCTGGGCGATCTGGACATCTTCAAGCCACTCAGTGATGGGCGTCGGCGAGATTGGAGCACGGGTGGCAATCCTCGAAGACGCTGGCATGTGAAGGGTCAGCGCCGGGGCCTGCTCGAAGATGTTCTTGGCCACCGGCGCGGAGCTCCACACTGTCACGCCGACCTGGGGAGGGGGCGCGCGGGGGGGGGTGTCACGCGGGAGCGCGACGGGGCCTAGCAGAGCAGTCAGGGATCGGATGGCCGGCTCTCTTGAGCGGGCAGAGGGGAGGGGTGGCAGAAGAGGTGATGCCCGGAGATGCGCGTGCCGCTGAGATGGGGGAGGTAAAGATTTCCCGCGGGGAAGACCTGCCCGTTGCCGGTGCCCCAGACGCGGCCCTTGGGGCCGTTCTGGGCCTTCTCCGCGTCCGAATGGATCTGCGATCTCTCCGTGACCCACATGTTGAACGTCACCCACTGGCCCGGGAGATTCCCCTCGAGGTCCGCGAGCTCGACCTCCGCCGCCATCGCGATGGGCGGGGGCGGAATCGGCCGCCCCGCCGGGCGCGGCGCCCGCGGCGGCGGGGCCGCGCCGATAGGCGCCCCGATGGGCAGGCGACCCGGGTCAGCGCGCAGCGCTGGCGGCATGACGCGCGGGGCGCGGCCTCCTTCGGGCGCGCCGGCGGCGGCGGCAGGGGGCGCGCCGCCTGTGGGCAAGGCGGCGCCCGCCAGCTCCGGCATCGCGCGGGCACCGGGAGCGACAGCGCCGTGGCCGGCAGTGGAAGCGCCAGCGCCGGGGTGCACAGCCGGGTCGACACCCGGAGCCGACGTCGGTGGCGCGCCGCCCTCTGTAGGGCGACGCGCGGGGCCTCCGCGGGGCGCAACTGCGATGCGGCTCCTCTGCTCTGCGGCTCTCTGCACGAGTTCATCGGCCTCCGCGTTCAGGCCGGCGGCGCGGAGCTGCGACGCGGAGTCCTCCACGGCGGCGGCCTTCTGCTCCGCGGCGGCGGTCGATGCCTGGAGCGTCGCGGCCGCGGCGCGGTGCTCGGCAGCCTGCTGCGCGAGCTTGTCCGCCGCCTCGTTCAAGCCCGCGGCGCGCAACTGCGCCTCGGCGCCCTCCAGGGCGATGGCCTTCTCCTCGGCCGGGCGGCTCTCCGAAGTCGGCTCGACACTCTCCGCTGTCGCGGCGGCAGGCGAACCGGGCGACGGGGCGTCGTCGGTGGCCCCCGGGAGCGCGGCGGGAAGCGAGCCGCCAGACGGGAGGCCGCCCGGGCGGCGCGGGGATCTCGACCGGCCCCAATCGGGGTCTTCGGAATCGTCGCTGGAATCGGAGAGGTTGACGGCCGCGAGGCTCGCGAGGTCCATGGCTGAGAGGTCCATGGTGACCAGTGATTGGACGCGGCGGTGTGCTTCGCGCCGGCCTCGGGCGCGCTGTGGAGAGTAGCTCAGCGTGGCGCTAGTAGTACTGTTCGAGCCATGAGAAAGCAATGATGATGAGTAACTATGATGATGGTGACGAACATGGTTGGGACGACGGCGACGACGCTGGCGGCGCAAATGACGTCGGTACTGTTGGCACGAAGGTGTCGCTCTTAATGGGAACGTCGGCGAGGGGTGTAGGGCTGTAGCGGTGTAGGGCTGTAAAGCTATAGGGCCATGGGGCTATGTGGCTGTAGGGCTATGTATGGCCATAAAGATGTAAGGCTATAGGGCCCTAGGGCTCCATGGGGTTCAGGGGTATTGGGATCTGGGGCCGTGGGGCCACACGGGTATAGGGCTATAGGGCTACTGGGCTATAGGGCTGTAGGAATATCGGTCTACAAGGCTTCAGGGCTGTAGGGTTGTAGGGCTATAGGTGTACACGGCTGTAGGGCTCTATTGCCATGGCGATTTAAGGCTGTAGGTCTATAGGGCAGCACGGCTGTAAGGCTATAGGGTTGTGGGATATAGGGCCATAGGGCTATAGGGCTATCGGGCTATAGGGCTGTAGGTATGTAGGGCCATTGGGCTATATGGCAATAGGGCTATAAGATTACAGGGATGTAGGGCTGTAGGGTTGCAGGGCTATCGGGCTATAGAGCTATATATGGCTATAGGGCTAGAGGGTCGTAGAAATATAGCGCGCCCCGGGGCGGGCCCTCTGAACACCCGGGCACCAGGTCACTCGGCACCTCATCCGGCCACCGAAATCGGCGACATACCTCAGCTCACCACGTGAATTCGCTAGGACCCCCTACAGAGGCAGGATCTGATGGGGACGTTTCGAAAATCCTCCTCCTCTTCCTCCTGTCCTCTCACCCCAGTTTGTCTTTATTCTCACCCCTATCCCCCCCGCGTGCTGTTCGTCCCACCCTCAATCCGTCTCCCATCCTCATCTGGATCTAGCCTCCACAGGCCTTCCCATTCCAGAACCTCCTTCTCCTCATGCTCCTCGCCCTGCCCTAGCCTCAGCGTGTTCCGGAAGGGCCTTCCCGACATCTCCCTACTGTGCCTCTTCCGGGCTCAAGAGGGGTGCGCGAGAGGGCACATCTTGTTGGACACGCATCGACGTGCAGCGAACGCGCAGTAAGTCACACCGAGGGGCGATCAGTGAAACTGCTGGAAGTCGCACATTAGCACGGGCTTGCTGTAGCACGGGCATGCTTGTGGCCCTGGCCCTGTGTCCGGGGATGACAACCTAGCTACTGGTCCATGCGGTGAGCTACCAGGAAGCAGTGCCAAGGACAGAAATCCTGAGCTGAGGAACGTGTGGAATGCTCGAAAGCGCAAGTGGTGAGAAGGTCTTCTACTTGGGTGCTGGATATGACGTGAGGCGTGGTGTACAAAGAATCGCAAAGCAATGCAGTCGACTCAGGTTGCAAGTTCGCAGGGACGAACGATCCGTTCAGCACGCTTATCCAATGCCCGCCTGAGGATGGTATACGTAGAAGGTACGCTCCCGGCCGGTATGTGGACTCGGGCGTGTCGTAGTTCGCGAATGCATTACCCAGCCTATCTTGGATTTCTTGGGGCGTCATCGGGAAAAAGGCTGCCCCAGCTGCAGTGAAGTTACTCGTTATCACAGCCACATCGTAATTGCT
>CAUYUJ010019416.1:364533-414650 GCA_963575745.1 Prorocentrum cordatum
TTGCGCGAGCAGTGGAGATGACGACTTCAAGTTCAGCAGAATGGATTTCACCACGTAGATTGTATATTGCACCACGCTTATTGCGCAAAATAGTTTGCACCACGCAGGTTGCATCACTTTAGAATGCACAACCTGTGCGCAAGACAGGTTGCAACGCATAAATTGCATCGCCGTTTGCATTGCATGTATTATTTTCCGAGGCATTCGGATGTACCCCCCCCGCGGACTTACCGGCGCGTTTTCCTGCTCTGTGATGTGCAGATGGTTATGCTCCATCGCCCATCCTAAATATGCATCCGTCTCATCCTAGGCAGTCTCTGATCGCCCACCCCCATCATCCCGTGCAATAGAACGTCATGCGCGCGCATTCGCTCGTCAAGAGCCCCTTACAAAACTTGTGGCGAAGTACGCGCGCGCGTCGTCGCGCACGCACGCCGGAATCTGTCAAAACCGTAGGTTGCGTAAGGAATTCAAAACCGAGTGTCTAGAAAACACATAAACACTACATGGTATCCCGACTGTTTTCTACAACAAAAAATATGTGCTCGCGCCCCGGCGAGTTCTCGAAGAAAACCGTATCGTTTTTCCAGCGTGTTCATCAAATGCTACCAAACGTGCCTCTCCGCGCGAGCATGTCGAAATCATTCGAACGCCCTCGCGTGGGTGCTGTCCCCAGAATCCCTTGCAAAATATGCGACGAAGTGTACGCACACGCGCGCGCCGTAGCGCGCGCATGCCGAAAACTTTCAAAAACCTGAGGCGTGCTGAGGATTTAAAAACCCATCGCCCCGAAAGCATCTAAAACATTTGGTGTTGCACCATCAGCTTTCAAAGAAAGTTTGCGCGCGCCCTTGCGCAGTACGTAGAAATCCTTGGTTTTGTTTTCCAGTGGTGTCATCAACATCGACCTGGCGGGCCACTCACGCCGCATGTCGAAACCATTCGAACGCCATTGCGCGCGTGATGGGGGGCGGGGGGGGCGATCCCTGTCAAATAACGCCATGCGAGCCACTTGCGCGCGTCGGCTACCGGCTACGTGCGCGCGCCGAACCTTCCGAAAACTTTCATCACTGACGCGAGGACGCCGCCATCGTCGTCGGCGTGATCAGCGTCGGCGCCGTCATTGGCCTTGCCGTCGCCATCGTCACCATCATCGCTAAGCCGCTATGATCATCATCGTGTCTACCATTGTCGACGTCGCCATGATACCGCGCCCGCCCAAATCACCGACTCGCCTTGGAGTGCCCGCTGGGAAGTGTTCAGCGATCAGCGCCACATCGGCCGCGTCGGTCGCGCCAAACTATATGGCCGCTGTGCACGCGAGCATGCGCGGGTTAGCGCGGCCGCAGAGATGCACCAGCCAACACCAAGCACTCATCGAAGTCGCCGCCGCATGGGTTATGCAAACCAAGTTGCGGGTGGGCGGGTGGGATGATTGCGCGAGCAGTGAAGCTGACAGTTTCAAGTGTTCTTCATAATGAGGTACACCACGTACGTTGCACCATGTATGATGTTCCGCATCGGTTTCGCAACACATGTTGCACAGCATAAGCGGCACCCTATGGATTGCGCGCCACACTGATTGCACCACACATAACAAGACGTACATTTTCCTTTCTGAAGAGAGAACAGACACTACACCACCACCCCCGGCGTTATCGGCCTCCTTGTCGGGTATGTAAATCATAAATGATTCTGACCACATGTCCATCCGAAATATGAATTTACGCTATCCCAGGGGGGCCGGTATCGACCCCCCTGAGGTTCCTTTGTGAACAAACGATGCGCAGGGACATCCTTTGTTCTAACA
The DNA here is from genome assembly GCA_963575745.1 of Prorocentrum cordatum. Lineage (NCBI taxonomy): Eukaryota > Dinophyceae > Prorocentrales > Prorocentraceae > Prorocentrum > Prorocentrum cordatum. The sequence continues at coordinate 366,344 of CAUYUJ010019416.1, forward strand.
TAGCACTTTTCGCGAATCCCTTGCACAAAATGTGGCGAAGTACACGCGCGCGCGCCGTCGCGCGCGCATGCCGAAATCCTCCAAAAACCTTGGTGTCGGAAGGAACTCGCAATCGAGTTTCCAACAAAAAAACATACACAACAAATATTGTTTCGCAGCACTGATTTGCTAAAAAAGCTTACGCGCGAGCTCTTGCGAAATCTTAAGAAAACAAAATGTCACCAAACGGGCTTCGCACGCGCTTGTCGAAATCTGTCGAACGCCCTTGCGCGTGTGCCGTCGCGGGAACCCTCTGCAAAAAATGGGACGAAGTGCAGACGCGCGCGTCGTCGCGCGCGTATGTCGAAATCCTTCAAAACCCATCGGCTTCGGAAGGATTTCAACATCGTGTGTCCAAAAAACCTACAAATATGCAAGGTTTCGCAACACGGATTTTCAACAAAAGCGTGCGCGCGCGCTCTTGCGTCGTCGTCGTCGTCGCCGTCTTCCCTCCTCCCGCGTCGTCGTCGTCGTCGTCGCCTCCGTCGTTTTCTGTCTTTCATCGTGTTCGTCGTCGTCGTCCTCTTTGGCGTCGTGGTAGTTTTCGTCGTCGTTGTCGCCGTGGTCGTCCTTCCTCCTCCTCCCTCGTCGTCGTCGTCGTCCGTCGTCAGCGTCTCGTCGTCGTCCCTCCTATTTCGTCGCCGTCGCCGTCGTCGTCGTCGTCGTCGTTGTCGTCGTCGTCTTCCCTCCTCCCTGGTCGTTGTCGTCGTCAGCGTCGCCGTCTTTCCTCCTTCTTCGTCGTTCGCGTCGTCGCCGTCCTCCCTCCTCCCTCGTTGTTGTCGTCGTTGTCGTCGTTGTCGCCGTCGTCGTCCTCCCTCCTCCCTCGTCGTCGCCTTCGTTGGCGACGTCGTCGTCGTCTTCGTCGTCGTCGCCGGCGTCGGCGTCGTCGTCGTCGATGTCGGCGTCGTCGTCGTCGTCGTCGTCGTCGGCGTCGTTGACGTCGTCGTCGTCGTCGTCGGTGTCGTCGTTGTCGTCGTCGTCGGCGTCGTCGTCGTCGTTGTCATCGTCGTCGTCGTCGGCGTCGGCGTCGTCGTCGTCGGTGTCGTCGTCGTTGTCGTCGTCGTTGTCGGCGTCGTCGAAGTCGTTGGAGACGTCGTCGGCGTCGTCGTAGTCGTTGTAGCCGTCGTCGTCGTCGTCGTTGTCGCTGTCGTCGTCGGCGTCGCTGTCGTTGCCAAGTGCCATTTGGTACCCACCGTCACGGTCTCAAGAGATGTTGCAAACCAAGTTGCGGGTGGGTGGGTGGGATGTTTGCGCGAGCAGTGGAGTGGACAATTCATTGCGAACAGAAATGAATTACGCCACATAGGTTGCACCGCATAGAAATGATTGCGCAACACACGTGGCACCACATTCATGTTACCACATAGCTTGATAGATTGCACCACGTGTATTGCACATCATAAGGTTTACAACATCTGTTGTTATAGGCAAACTGTTTGGGGCCCGTGCCGACTAACATTTGAGTACCATCCGTTAGTTCAGGGCGGGGGTACGTTTCACGTGCATTTGCCGAGATGGGGTCGTAAGGACAGGAAGGGACCTCATGTTGAATGTACATCGTTTGAGGCCCTTCGCCCCTTATAGGACCACCAAGTAGTCTAACAGCCGCTTCCGGTTTGAACGACAAGCTGATACATCATTTCTGATTGAGGCAGTATGTTATATGTCCTCAGAAACTTGCTTCGTGATAAGAACATTCTCTGGTTCTAAGGATACTTCTCGGTAGAGTTATACGAATGCTGGGACGGTCGATCCCTGCTCAGTTGGGGCGCCACCCCTCGCGGCCTCAGCTGTCCGGATACGCACGTGCTGAAACGCAACCCGTACCGTGTTCAAAGCGTATGTGTTATCACGTTGCGTGTTGGCTCGGCACGTGTTGGTTAACGTCTTGGCGACTTCATCGCGCCAGGCCTCCATGTTCAGTCCACGTGTTGAGCTCCGCGTCAGCACGCTACGTGTTGCGCGTTGCGTCTCTGGGCAGCCAAGCTGAGGGCCCTTCCTCGGAGCCGCCGACAGGAGTACCCTTGCCCTCAGGGGGCGGTCGCCGAGGCTGCCGGCAGCACGGCGTGCGCGAGGTGCCCGGCGGGGGCGGACTGCGACACCCCGCAGCATCCCCGGTCGTTCGCCGCGCCAGAGGGGCAGAGCTTCAGGATTCGAAAGCGAAAACACTGCACAAGCACAAACGTTGGGACCACAGTCAACCCGCACAGTAAGGATGAGCGGCTTTCTAAGGTGACCCTTGCATCCTTCCACTTCGGCCCAGCCTTGACCGCTTTCGCTGGCCGCGCCCCGGCCGCAAAGTGTAGACATGGCCTTCCACGGCCCTTGCGTCCTTATTGCGCGTGCTTATCAAAAACGGGTTGACTGCGCCGCGCGAATTTCCCAGCTGGGGATTGGGGCCCCTTGGCGGCGCCCCCAGCGCCGCCCATGGCGCGCGCCGCGCGCCAGGGAGGGGGGGGGGTCCAGGGCCGACAGTTTCGGCTTGCGCAGCTCCCTCCTTCCTCTGAGGATGCGGGGCGGCCGCGTCGTGGCGTGCGGCATCCCCCCAGCCTGTCTGGGCTGGGACTTCGAGCTCGACTGGAACCGCTGCCGCCAGGGGATGGACGGCTACCTGTGCCAGAGCTGCGCCGCGGGCTGGTGGAGGCCCCATGACCAGCCGCACGCCCTCTGCGGCCGGTGCACGGACGCGTGGGAGTCCGCCGTCCCGCTGCTGGCGGGCGTCCTCGTCGTGTTCGTCGTCGTCTGGGCGGTGGGGGTCCTGAGCCTCGACGCCGTCTTCTGGGGCAACCTGCACGTCGCGCTGCTGCGGTCCCTCTCGGCGTTCCTCCTGGCCGCCAGCGTGGCGTCGCGCGTGCAGGCGTGGGAGGTGCGGGCCGTCCTCGGCGAGGACCAGGGCTCGAACCAAACGGTGTTTGGGCGATCTCGTGGGCCGTTTTCGGTTTGCCTTCGCTGCGCCCCAGAGAGGAGGACCGGAGGCAGGACGAGGGAAAGCGAAGGCACCACGAAACCGAAACACACACTGCTTGGCTCCAGCCCTGGCGACAGGACCTGGCCAGGCGCGCGGTGTCCGTCCTGAGCGTGCTCTTCCGCTCCAACGGTGCCCTGCCGGGCCACCTCTTGGGCCTCGAGTGTTGGCTGGGCAGCGCGTTCAGCGACAAGGGCCCCTGGTGGAGGATACGGGTCCAGGTGCTGTTCTGGCTGTCGGCGATCCCGCTGTTCGTCGCCAGCCTCTTCGCGGTCGTGCTCTTCTTCTTCCAGTGCTACACCATCGGCATGCTTACTCAGCAGAAGGTGCTGAGCAACTTTGTGCCGAGGGCGAAGTACAAGAGCATAATCAAGGCCTCCAAGGATGACTTCATGAGGGCGGAGCGCCTCGGCTACATCTGGCAGCGGAGGGCCGCGCTCTGCGCGCCGCGGGACCGGATCCGGGTGCTGTGGAGGGACACGACCCCGCTCTTCGTGGCCGGCTGCTACCTCCTGGCGCCGACAGTTATCAGCGAGCTGGTGGTGGCGATGCGGTGCTCCTCCTCCTCTTCCTCCTCCTCCTCCGCCTCCTCCCCCTCCTCCTCCGCCTCCTCCTCCTCCTCCTCCTCCTCCTGCTCCTCCGCCTCCTCCTCCGCCTCCTCCTCCTCCGCCGCGGTGCGACAAGCTGGATCGCTCCGGGGGCGAATGGCGGCTGCTGGCCGCACCCGAGGTGGTCTGCTGGAGCGGCGAGCACACGCTGTGGTTCGGCGCGGCCGCTGCCGGCGCCTTCGTCTACGGCATGCTGCTGCCCGGCCTGCTCTCGGCCTTCCTGCGCGCGAGGGCCACCTCGCGCCGCGTCGGCGGCGCCGGCGACGGGCACGCAGGGCCGTCCCGGAGAACGCGGACGGTCATCCCGGCGCTCGCCAACGACTTTCAGTTCCAGGCCCGGTATTGCCTCGTCCTGGACGGCTACAGCAGCAGCTTCGCCTACTGGGAGGGGGTCGTATGGCTGCGGCGCGGCCTCCTCCTTCTGGTCGGAGCCTGGCCGAACCTGAGCCGGTCGGCAGAGTTCGTTCTCTACCAGGTTATTGGCGTCGTCTTCCTGCTCATCCACATGTGGACGAAGCCGTTCGACAGTCGCATGGGAGAGTTCTTGGACCGCGTCGAGCAGAACGGCCTCTGCCTCTTCCTGCTGCTGGTGAGCAGCGTGCAGGTCCTGCTGATCGCAGAAGGCGAGGGCGCCCTGCTCCCCGTCCTGCTGTGCGCCGCGTCGTTCGCCCTGGCGCTGCTGCTCAGCGAGGTCGGGGGGTCGGAGCAGTGGGTGCTCCTGGCCAGGTTCGAGGAGCAAGACGCGGCCGAAAGACAAAAGTGTCCGCAGCTCCGCGCGGATTTCTCGGATCGGCGCTGGGCCCCTCTGGGGGCAGTGCCCGCAGCGCCGCCCCTGGCGCGCTGCGCGCGCCAGGGAGGGAGTCCGGCGCCGCTCCAGGCAATCCACGCGCGCCTCGAGGTGCAATTACACACTGGAAACCCATGCCAAGAAACACCCTGCTTGTCTCCAGGGTGCCCTGGGTGTCTTGTGTTTCGATGTTTCTATATCTATATATATATATGTATATATATATATATATAAAAATTCTATATATGGAAAGCGTGACGTCCCCACACCAAACATCAAAGAACGTCCTGGGGTCTCAGGGTTGGGTTTCTTGTGGCAGGTTTCTTGTGGTCGAGCTCCTACTGTATATGCCGCTTTGCGTCCCTCGACAGGTTTCACTGCGTGTGCCTGTTTAGCTCGGCGGCGCGCCCAGGGGGGGGGGGGGGGGCAGAGGAGCGGCACCTATCAGAAAGTCAGAAGGCTTCTGGCCCCTGAGAAGCCTCCTCCTCTCCTTCCTCCTTCTTCTCCTTCCTCCTTATCCTCCTCCTCCTCCTCCTCCTCCTCTCCTCCTCCTCCTCCTCCCCTCCTCCTCCCTCCCTCTCCTCCTCCTCCTCCTCCTCCTACTCCTCCTCCTCCTCCTCCCATCCTCCTCCTCCTCCTCCTCCTCCTCCTCCTCCTCCTCCTCCTCCTCCTCCGCCCCTCGGGGGCCACAGGGGGCCTCTCGGAAGGCCAGGGGGGAGCTTCCGAGAAGCCCCCATCAGACGCCTGGTGGCTTTTCCTAACTCTGCTCTCGGGCGGCCGTTAGTCAGGAGGAAAAGAAACACACAGACACAAATTAATCGTCGATTCCCCAAAAAATATGGGAAAATATGGGAAGTGGGGGGGGGAAGACAAAAACCCAGAACATATAGGAAAATATGGGGAATCTTTTTGTTTGTGTGTATTTATTTGTGTGTCCCAGGGCCCCTTCAGTTAGGGACGGTGCGGGCGCCCCTGAAACGCCCTCGGCGAGGCGCAGCCGCTGGAGCGCACCACGAGGCTGGAAGATCCGCCCCGATAGCTTCCGAAAACGCCCAAAGGCCCCCCACATCGAACCCCGAGATTCCCGGGCGCTATTCGCCCCCCCAGCGCGCCGCCGACCGTCGGGTTGCTCGTCTTCTGCTGGGCGTCGGGGCCCGAGGAGCAGAGGGCCGCTTTCTTCGCCGTGCTCCTCGCCGCCGTGGCCCTCTGCGCGCTGTTCGCGCTCTGGGTCGTGCTGGGCGTCCTCGCGCAGCTGCAGAAGGCGCTCTCCGAGCTCTTCGAGCGGCAGCGGAACTTCGAGGCCAAGCATCTCGAAGGAGAGGCAGCGGCACGAGCATAGACCTTGGGAGCTCCTCGCGGACTTCCTGGATCGGCGCTGGCCCCCCCCCCCCCTCCCAGGCGCGCGGACCGCGCCGGGGGCGGCGACGGCGGCGCCGCCAGGGGGGGGGCCCGGCGCAGACCCGAGAAATCCGCAGGGAGCTCCGAAAGCTTGTGGCTGTGCCTTTGGTTCTTCCTCTGACATCAGAGCCCCGGCCAGAGAGCTGCGGATGCCTGGGAGCTGGCGAGGAGCAGGTCCAACAACCTGCTCCAGGGCGTGGCGGACGCGGTGCCCGCTCTCCGGGGCGGGCCCCTGGAGCGGGCCAAGACGTGGCTCATCCGGGAGCACCGGTCGAGGCAGCCCGCGCTCGTGCGCTTCGACACGGGCACCCGGGAGCTGGTGCTCGGGCTGCACCCCGACCGCTACCTATACGACACGAGCATGTCGGCGTACGCGCGCAGGCAGCTGTCGAAGCTGGCGCCCTTCCTGTCGGACATGGAGCACCGGGGCACCGTCAAGAGGGGAGTTTGAGGTTGGGGGCCTTCGGGCGTGTTCGCCGGCCCTGGGCGGATTTTCCAGCCTCGTGGTGCGTTCCAGCGGCTGCGCCTCGCCGAGAGCGTTTCAGGGGCGCCCCGATCGTCCCGAACTGCCGCCAGAGCCCCGAATTATGGTGGGGAAACCATTGGGGACGGCGGGAATGGGCTCAGGGGGGGTCCGCATCGACCCCCAACCGCCCGTTCATCACGGATGGGGGGTGATCGCAGCTTCTCACCGCTCCTCCTCCTCCTCCTCCTCCTCCTCCTCCTCCTCCTCCTCCTCCTCCTCCTCCTCCTCCTCCTCCTCCTCCTCCTCCTCCTCGCCCTTCCCCCCCACCACCCCCACCCACCCACCCACCATCCCTTCCACCTTCCACGCAACTCCCGGCCCCGTCGCGCCCACCCCCTGCCCGGGAGCGTGCGGATTCGCTAGCGGGGACCTATCGCCGCTCTGTCGGCGGCGCATTCGCCGATTCCCCCCGCGTGGCTCCTCCTCCGTCCTCCTCCTCCTCCCCTCCTCCTCCTCCTCCTCCTCCCCTCCTCCTCCTCCTCCTCTCTCTCCTCCTCCTCCTCCTCCTCCTCCTCTCCCTCCTCCCTCCTCCTCCTCCTCCTCCTTCTCCTCCTCCTCCTCCTCTCCTCCTCCTCCTCCTCACTCCTCCTCCTCCTCCTCCTCCTCCTCCTCTCCTCCTCCCTCCTCCTCCTCCTCCTCCCCCTCCTCCTCCTCCTCCCCCCGCGTCGCTGCCCCACAGGAGCGCAGGGCCGTGGCCACGAGCCTGCGGGACGGGCTGCTGCACCTCATCTTCGACTGCGACCAGGTCCCTGCGACCGCTTGCGACCCCCACCCCTACGGGCCCCCTCGGCGCTGGGGCATCGGACACCCCCACCGGGGATCACCTGGCTGCAGACGCCCTTCGGCTTCTGGACCCCCGCCGACGTTTCTGAAGTCTGGCCTGCAGGGGCAGGGTTGACGCGTGGTTGCCCTAGTCGTCCACGCGCAGAGGAGGGTAGGGGGAGGGGTGAAGGCTTCTTAGAAGGAGGCTGCTCCTCAGAAGGCGCGGGCCTGATCTGTAGATGCAAGGCCGGCGCCCTCTAAGAAGCAGCCTCCGTCTAAGAAGCAGTCCCCCCTCCCCCTTTACCCATGTGCGCGCCGCCCACTACCCAGACCCCCGACGTCGTGATTTTTTCACAACGTCGACCCCCAGAGATCTGGACCCTTTCCCCGGGACCAGTTTTTCATCCTGAGTCGTTTCTCGACGGCCCCGAGGCCCGGGAAGGGCCCCTGGAGGCCGAGGACAGCGAAAGATCTCCCGCCGTGATTTTTGTTCGCAGCGCGAGGGGCTCTGGGTGAGGTCGTGGTGCACGGGCACCTGCTGGAGTTCCTCGTCCGGGTCGCCTTCGCGCGGCGCTTCGAGGAGTTCCTCCTCCTCCTCCTCCTCCTCCTCCTCCTCCTCCTCCTCCTCCTCCTCCTCGTCCTCCTCCTCCTCCTCCTCCTCCTCCTCCTCCTCCTCCTCCTCGTTCGCCTCCTCCTCGTTCGCCTCCTCGAGGAGCTGGTGGCCGCGGGCGGGGCGGTGCGCGCGAGGCGCGCCTCGCGGAGCAGCTGGCGACCCTCCGGCCGGGGGGCGCCGCCGAGCGGCTCCGAGGACTGGCGGGCCCTGGGCGAGCTGCTGGCCGACCCGCGCGTCTTCGAGCGGGGCATGGCCGCCTACGACTTCCAGTGGCACATGGAGATCAAGGGGGGGGACAATCGAAGAGGAAAGGGAAAACACGCCACGAGCATAAACTGTTGGCGCTCCGCGCGGATTTCTTGGATCCGCGCGGGTGCCCCCCGGCGGCGCCTCTGGCGCCGCCCCCGGCGCGCTGCGCGCGCCAGGGCGGGGGGTCCAGCGCGGATCCAAGAAATCCGCGAGGAGCGCCAAAAGTTTATGTTTGGGGCGTTTTCTTTTTCTTCTTCTCGAAACCAGTACGCCCTCGTGCGGAGGAGGAGGAGGAGGAGGAGGAGGAGGAGGAGGAGGAGGAGGAGGAGGAGGAGGAGGAGGAGGGAGGAGGGAGGAGGAGGAGGACGACAACTGGCGCTCACTGCACGGCCCCGGGCGTGTACCACACGGCCCTGCGCCGCTCGAGTCCTTCCGGTGGGAGCGCTTGCAAGGCGGCTGCGCTTGTCGGGGTGCTTCCTGTGGGGGTGGTTCTTGCCTGCCCTCCAGGAGAGCATCACCAAGATCCCGAAGAGCGAGGTCGAGGTCCTGCTCGCGAGGTTCGTGGCCGACTGCGCCCCGCCGCCGTCTCCGGCCAGCGAGGTGCGAGAGGTTCGGGTCAGCTCCCGCAGTGCCGAGCCCTCCTGACTGGGCGTCCCCAGGGCCGCGGCTCCGCTGCGAGCTCTCCAGCGTCCTGGTCCAAGACCGGCGCTGCTCGACCATGAACTGAAAGCCTCCTCCTCGTCCTCCACCTCCTCCTCCTCCTCCTCCTCCTCCTCCTCCTCCTCCTCCTCCACCTCGTCCTCCTCCTCCTCCTCGTCCCTCCCCCATCCCCCCCTCCTCCTCCTCCTCCTCCTCATCCTCCTCCTCTCCTCCTCCTCCTCCTCCTCCTCCTCCTCCTCCTCCTCCTCTCCTCCCTCCTCCTCCTCCTCCTCCTCCTCCTCCTCCTCCTCCTCCTCCTCCTCCTCCTCCTCCTCCTCCTCCTCCTCCTCCTCCTCCCCCTCCGTCACTCTCCTGACGGCGGCGTCGACGGCGACGAGCGGTTCTGATGGCCGTCAGGTTAGTTAATCATGTTCCGAGGGCAGCAGGTGGCTATGCAAGCAGAAAGTGGAGCCATTGGCAAGGTGGAGGTTCCCAGTGCCAGTTGGACGGGTGCCGCGGAACGCCACCTGGGAGTCTTGGCATTGCGCCAACGAGAGAAGCTTCGCGGCGGAGCCATCGGGAACCTTCTAAGACCTCCCGCGGAGCGCCACTGGGAGGTTCGAGGACGGAGTCGAGGTTTCTAGTGGCGCGAGGCTTGAATGGTATGGCGGACACTGGTGGAGGTTCCCAATGCCGAAAGGCCGCACAGACGGACCCTCCTCTTCCTCGGGCTTCATGCCATTTGAAGCACGAGTTCACCGAGGGCTGTTTCGCAGTATCTGCGTTGGGCCCAAAGTTGGAATGACATGTTGCGCCATGTGCGCTTTCATCACCATCATCATCACCTCCATCATCACCATCATCATCACAGAAATTCATCAACACACAGCCAACCATATAGAAAGAAACAGCACAATGCAATAAAACCATCGAGCCACACCAACGAGCAACAAACAAATGCGCGATCTTACAACATCAACGAAATCAACAACAACCATTAAAAACACCAAAGCACTCCAACAAGCAGCAAAAAACAATTAAATCTTAGAGCACAGCACAAACAACACCCAACTGTTGTATCCTAGGTTTGCTGGGATGTTGTATTTTCTGCAGCAGTACCACGGTACCCATGCATTCCCTGTGTGTTCGGGGGGAAGACGCATACGGACCTTGGCCGTGGCACACACATGATGACGACTTTATTTGGTACAAATGGGCCCCCAGTCGTCGTCGTCGTCGTCGTTGTCGTCGTCATCGTCGTGATCATCATCCTCACACTGACCGTCATCGCCATCGCCATCGCCATCGTCATCGTCGTCTTCATTGTCGTCGTCATCGTCATCGAGATCGTCATCGTCAGTATCATCGTCGTCGTTGTGATTATTACCAACAATGTTTGCTGCGTCTGCTGTGCTATGTTTGTTGCTGGTGTGTGATGTGTGGTTGTTCCCAGCCTTCCCGCCGTGTTGGGTTCTCGCTTTGGAGAGACAGCGCCTCCATGACGACGCTGCTGTCGCCGTCGTCGTCGTCGTCGTCGTCGTCGTCAAGGCGGGGTGGAGGAGAGGAGGAAGAGCGCAGGAGGAACACCTGGAGGAGGTTCGGGGCCCGGGGGGGTGGTTTTGGACCCGTGCTGGGCTGTTGCGGGCTTTACCATTTCTTGGAGCCTATCGGACGACTCTTGGAGCCTCTTGGGGCCCTCCTGAGCTCCTCTTGGGGCTCGCTGGGGCAGTCTCGGGGCCATTTCGAAGTCTTCGAGGCCCATCAGGAGCGAAGGGGCGAGAATGCAAAACACATAGTTGGACATAGGTTTTGGAAGGGCTTGGGCATCTTGTGAGCATCCTTGTGAGGCACCGTGACCACTCGGAGCCGTCCTGGGGGGGTCTTGAGGCCTCTTGTAGGCAAAGTGGTGTTGAGCTGCCTGAGGCCACATTGGAGCCGTGTTGGGTAAACGCCTCCTAAGGATGCTCCCGAGATGGAGGCATCGTTCAACAAACAACGATTGTTCAATGAGTTTTGCTTTGATCGAAGGGGGGGTCCTGTATTAGCCGTGCCCCTCAGGAGCCCCCAAAGTTGCCTCTTGGAGCTGTCTTTGGGCGCTTTTGGACGCTCTTAGAGCACTCTTTGGCTCCTCTTGGGCCGTCTTGGAGCTGTGTTGAGGGTTCCATGATCCGTTGGAACCGAAAAGGCTGGAAGGCAACACACATTGCTTTCTTCTGGCTCTGGAACGAGGTTGACCTCTCGGGTGCGTTCTTGGAAGACCCTGTGGCCATTTGAGGCCGTCTTGTAGCAGTCTTGGGACCTCTCGGAGGCATCATGGAGGCCATCTTCAGCCATGTTGGATATCTCAAGCCATATGGGAGGTCATCTTCAGCTCTCTGGGGTCCTCTTGGCGCCATCTGGGCTAAACTTGGACGCTCTGACCAATCCCCGTTTCCCCCCGTCCAGGCCCAGGGGGAGTGACGTTCCTTGAAAGAGTGGGTGAACTTCTCCAGTCGCCCCCAGGGCACAAAACCGGCGTGTCACGCATCCGAGACGGGCCCAGCAAGCCAGCGAGACGATTTCCAAGACAGCCCAAGATCGCTCCAAGACCACCTCAGGACGACCCAAGAGGCCCCCAAGAAGGGCCCCAGAGGCCCCCCAGGCGGCCGACGAGGCCCCGAAGAGGGCCACCTCGAGAGCCGCAGTCAGGAGGCACGCAGCCGATGATTGCCGGTCGGTTCTTGATGCTGCCCGGCCTTCTGGAGGCACTTGGCCGTCCGACCGCCCGCGGGCGGCCAGAGAGGCCACCCGAGCCTTCCCAAGACGGCCCGGGCGGCCCCGCCCCGATCGGGCCCCGGAGGGCGTCGGGAGGCCCGCGACACAGCCCCAAGGGGTGCCTCCTCCTCCTCCTCCTCCTCCTCCTCCTCCTCCTCCTCCTCCTCCTCCTCCTCCTCCTCCTCCTCCTCCTCAGGACGCCCCCAGATCCGCCCAGGCTGCTGCAAGGCCAGCAGGGGCCAGCTCCTCCCAGGCTCAGGCAGGCCCAAAGGCGGGCGGCCACCAGGGACCCCCCCCAGGAGGCCCCCAAGCGGCCTCCAAGAGGCCCCTAGATGCCCACGTTGTACAGGAGGCCCCAAGAGGCCTCCAAGAGGCTCCCCAGGGCCCCCAAGAGGTCCCCAACGACACCCCAGCAGTCCAGCCACCAACAACGGAGCACTGCAGACTGGTCGCGAGTAGAAGGAGCACGGCAGCCCAGCACGGCAGCCACATTTGCTAGGCTTGGTCCCCCTCGTGCTTCGGTTGGGCGATGAGGGGAGTCTTGCGACGTGGGAGAGGGGGAGGGGCAAACCCACCCCGGGGAAAAAGAGGGGTTGGAAGAGGAAGCGCGCTAGACACTGCACGCCCGAAAAGGGCAGGCGGGAGTCTTCTTCTCCCCCCTCCGCAGCCTCCTCGGGAAACATGCCGAATAACCTCATCCCCCGAGTGCCCCGAAACCATTGGACATGCTTGTTGGGGAAATCCAGCAAGCCACCGACTTGTCCCGAAACCCCACTCAAACTTTTTTAGTAGTATTGCTCCTCCTCCTCCTCCTCCTCGTCCTCCTCCTCCTCCTCTTTCTCCTCCTCCTCCTCCATCCTCTCGACCGTCCCTTCTCCCTTCCATCCTGCCATCCTTCCTCTCCTCCTCCTCACTCATCATCCTTTTCCCATCGCCCGTGCCGAGTCAGGCCTTCGCGCTGGGCCATGTCGTGACAGCCGGTGGCGGGCAGCCGAGCGCAGAGGCCAGGGGGGGAGCCTCGCGCACCTGCCAGGCAGTGACAATGTCGCCGCACGCACTTTGGAGTACAGGCTCGCGGCAGGCAGGCCACGCATGCGGGCAGCAGATTTCCAGCACGGCAGGTGCAATCGCCGTCGAGCGTTGGCTTAAGCAATGCCGAGGGCCTCCTGCACACAAGCCGGCCCCAAACAGAGTGTTTACAAGTGCAGTGGCACAGCACACATCCCTATCAGATCAGACTCTCCTCGCTCGGGTACTGGACTCGTTCGTTTTGTGGCCAACGGAGCTAAAGCTTCTGCAAATCTATCCAGGTATATCAGGAATCAGGCCAAGAAGTGTGAACGCGCTGGCAAACATGGGCAAATGTGTGTTACAACGGCCACGGCAACACAGGGGCATCAGTGCGAAGAGGTGATTGTCATTCCTCCTTCTCCTCCCTCTCCGCCTGCAGCCACAATTTAAACATCAGACCAGATGCTATTTTGCAGCTGCTTGCGCTGGGCTGGCTGGCTCTTGAGATCTGCCATCCCATCCCAGGCAATGAAGGCAGCATCAATGGTCAGAGGAGGTACTGGGCAGGCATTCGAGATCCGCCTGCTCACCCTGGCAGCTTTCGAGCGAGACCTTCGATGGCAGGAACCCCAGTGGTAGTCCTTCTCCTCCTCCACCCTCCTTCTCCTCCTCCTCCCCCCCTTTTGTATCGAGTTGCTCAGTTGCACGGCTTTAGTGACCCCCGTGAGGCGGTTATGTTTTGCCGAGCTGAGAGGCGTCTCGAAGAAGAGGCTCGGCTCCTGGCACGCAGGAGTGATGAGCCTGAAGATCCTGATTACTGAGTCATCGGGTCGCTGGATGCGAGAGACGTTTGTCTAAGACCCTAACGCCCTAACGCCCTCCTCCCCCCCTCCTTCTCCCCCCATCATCCTTCCCCTCCTCCTCATCTTCCCCTTCAACCAAGACATCGTCTTGGGACTATTCCTAGTCATCCTCCTCCTCCTCTCCAGCATTGCTCAGCGGATGAATCCAAACAAACCTCCCCCTCCTCTACAAACACACATCATGAATACTGCTCTCATCTCTCCCCCGACTGAGTCTGGAAGGCTTCTGGTCCTCTCCACGCATGGTTGTTTGCACACGCACACACAGTATTTCAACAGTTCTTTATTCGCACGCGCTCTTACAATCCGATTGTTGTCGATGTTTCGAAACAGTGTTCCCGCTACAGCGCGGGCCTCATGTTCGGATCGGGGCTTTGCTCCCGTCGTTCAGAAAGGCGCTTTCGCCCCAGCACGGGCCGCTCATTTCCCCTGCGCCGCCTTCCCCTGGTCCTCGTGCTCCTCCCACTCCTTCCATTCCAGCTCCTGCTGGTGCTGCTGCTGTTCGTCCTCGTTGTCTTCCTTCGTCGTCCTCCTTGTCTTCCTGCTCGTCCTGCTGCCCAGCCACCACCTTCTCGTCCTATGTACGCAAATCCTTTTTTCCGACTGCTCGGTGATCTCCTTCATCGTTTTCTTGGTTCTCGAGCTCATCCTGCTGCTCACCCGCCACCATCTCTTCCTATGTGCGCAAATCCTTTTTTCCGACTGGGCATAACAGGATGGGGCATTCCTGTTAGAGTTCCAGGTCGGCTATGACACGCGTCCGCGGATGGAGAAAAACAGCGCGCAACGGGAAGGGATGGGAGGAAGGGAGGGGATGTCGGACATGGCGCGGGCGCACCTGGCTTGTCCTCCCCCTCCCCCCCTCGTCTCCGCCCCCCCCCCTCCTCCCTGCCTCTCCCTCGTGGACGCCCCTCCCTGCTCCTGCCTCCTCCTCCCTCCTCCCTCCCCCCTCCCTCCCGTCCCTCCTGCCCCCGCCCTCCCTGCCTTCCTTGCCCCCCCCCACCCCCCGGCCAGAGCACGCCGCCGCCGCTCCTCCTGCTCCTCCGTCCTGCCTCCTCCCCCCTCCTCCCTCCCCCTCCCTCCCTCCTCCTGCCCCCGCCCTCCCTGCCTTCCTTGCCCCCTCGCCCCCCCCCCCCAGGCCCAGAGCCCGCGCCGCCGCCAGCCGGCTCGCAGGAGGCCCGTCGGGCAGCCTCCGCGCGCCGGGCCCGCCGCGCCGACCTCCTCGGGGCGGCCAGAGGCACGGCGGGCGTTGAGGCTCGGCTTCCTCCTCCTCCTCCTCCTCCTCCTCTCCTCTCCTCCTCCTCCTCCTCCTCCTCCTCCTCTCCCTCCTCCCTCCTCCCTCCTCCCTCTCCCTTCCTCCCCTCCTCCTCCTCCTCTCCTCCTCCTCCTCCTCCTCCTCCTCCTCCTCCTCTTCCTCCTCGCTCTCCTCGTCGACTCCTCCTCCTCCTCCTCCTCCTCATCCTCCTCCTCCCTCCTCCTCCTCCTCGCCTCCTCCTCGTTCGCCTCCTCGTCATCCTTTTCCTGCTCCTGCTCCCCCATCCTCCTCCGCCTCCTTTTCCTCCTCATTCGCCTCCTCCTCGTTCGCCTGCTTGTCCTCCTCCTCCTTCTCCCGCTCTTTCTACTCCTCATTCTCGTTTTCTTTCCCCTGCCCAGTCTCGTCCTGAGCTGACCTGGTGGAGGCGCTGCCGCGGCCCTCCTCGACCTTCTCCTCCTCCTCCTCCTCCTCCTCCTCATCCTCCTCCTCCTCCTCATCCTCCTCCTCATCCTCGCCCTCCTCCTTCTCCTCCTCCCCCTCCTCTTCCCCCTCCTCCTCCGCCACCCTCTTTCTTATGAGTAACTCCTCCCTGTCGCACCCGCAGACGTGTCGGTAGGGCGGGCCGGGTGCTTCGCTTGAGAATTCCGCACCGTTTATGATCATGAAGCTTGGAATTTGCAACGGGTTCAAGGATTGAGGGCGGGTCGTCTTCAAAATGGTGTTTTCACTTCAGCGCCACGCAAATTCTCTAAAACTCTGCAATAGCTTCAAGGATGGAGGGTGGGCCGTTTTTCTCAAACGTAGCTCCCGCATTAGCGCCGCGCACATTCGTTTTAACCTTCGCAGCAGCTTCAAGGATGGAGGGTGATTCATTTTATTTTGGCGCCGCGCGCATTCGTTTTGAAAGTCTGTAGCAGTTTCAAGGAATCACATGGCTGAGGTCCCAGGAACGGCCTTCTGGCACGATGTTGGGTCGTCAGTACGCAGCATTCACGTTCACTCGCGGTGTTGAAGTCCCAGGAAGCGTGGTCTGGCACCGTGGAGGCCTGTCAGGACGCAACAGTCACGTTGATTCACGTCGTTGAAGTCCCGAGACTAGCGCGACGGCGCGATTGAGGAGTCTCAAGCGTTTTTCTTCCAATGGGAAACTCTGTGGAATGATAACAAGCTCTTGTAGGGACCTACGAAGAGAAGGGTTGGAGGGAGGGTGTATTGCAGCATCGCTTGTGCGTCTCCGGTTTACACTGGTCCTCCTCCTCCTCCTCCTCCTCCTCCCTTTCCTCCTCCTCCTCCTCCTCCTCCTCCTCCTCCTCCTCCTCCTCCTCCTCCTCCTCCTCCTCCCTTTCCTCCTCCTCCTCCTCCTCCTCCTCCTTCTCCTCCTCCTCCTCCTCCCCAGGCGTCCAATCCAGCCCGAGGGCGGCAGACGGACCTCACCGCCCGCCGCCCGCCTCTGCCTCTCGATCCATCGCGGGGGCAGGGCTCCGCCGCCGCCTGGGCGATGGGGAACCAGCAGGGAGGCATGCCCCCGGGCGGCGCGGCGCTCAGCGCGCATGGGGTGGAGGGGTGGACCCAGACATCAGGCGTCTCGACAAAAACGAGGCAGAGGTTTTTCCTAGTTTTTTGGCCTCTCGGGGCCCTCGCCGGGCCTCGGGACCGTCAAAACACGACTCGGGATGAAGAACCGGTCCCAGGGAAGTGGTCGGGAGGTCGGGGGCCCGCGTCTCGAAAAATCGAGACGTCGGATGTCAGGGGAGGGCGGGAAAGGGAGGAGCAGGGAGGGAAAGGAGGCAGGGGAGGGAGGAGCAGGCCGGACCCGTCTGGGATCGCCGCAGCCCCCGCACAGGGGTGCTCCGGCAAACCGTGCTCGACCTCTCCACTGGCGACCGGGCCACCAGCCGCCAGATCTTCGACTGGCGCCTCACCTGTGTGCGCTCAACCTACGCTCCGCGCAGGGGTGCCCGCGCCGACGAGGATGGCTTGGCGGCCGCCCAGGCGGTGGAGAAGAAGCGAGAACGCTGCCCCCACCCAGGGGGGCGAGCTGGCCCCGCTCGTGTTCGCAACGGGGGGCCGGCCCAGCGAGGAAGCAGCCAGCCTCGTCCACATATACGAAGCGGACTTGGACGACGGCGAGCGTTCCGAGCTGCTGGGCGGCCTCTGGCGGTAAATCAGCAGGACCCTCCAAAAGGGGCAGTGCTGGGTTTTTCCTGAAAGGCTCTGGCGCTAGGCCAGGCGGGTCGCCGGCGACCGCGCCTGCGACGGCCAGCACGGCGACCAACGCAACCACCTACGACCGGACGCGACCACCACCATGACCACCAGGGCCACCACCACCGCGACAACCGCCATGACCACTACGACATGACATGTACATTACCGCGGCAACTACACTCGGCCCGGATTAGTAGGTCGACCCTGCCAAATCAAGGGTACCCTTGTGTCATGTGCGTCGCGACCCCTGCTCCCTACATTCCTCCACGACGGCCACCGCGACGACGCAGGAGGAGGAGGAGGAGGAGGAGGAGGAGGAGGAGGAGGAGGAGGAGAAGGACGAGGAGGAGAAGGACGAGGAGGAGGAGGAGGAGGCGGAGCAGGAGGAGGGGGAGGAGGAGGAGGAGGAGGAGCGGCCGCCCCCCCCTGCCGCCCCCCGGGCCCCCCGCCCCTCCCTCCCCCCCTGCCTGGCCCGCCTCCCCATGCCTGCAGCCGCCGCCCCCCCACCACACCCGCGAATCCGTGGGCGCCGACGCTGCGAACAGAACATGCCACCCCTGACTCCAACGTAAAATTGCATCGGAAATCCACCTATAAGAAACGTGAATTTGCGTCGGAAATCCACTTATAAGAAACGAAAATTTGCGTCGGATATCCACCTATAAGAAACGTAAAATTGCGTCGGAAATCCACCTATAAGAAACGTAAAATTGCATCGGAAGTCCACCTATAAGAAGCGTAAAATTGCGGCGGAGATCCGCCTTACTTCTGGCTTTTTTTCCTATGTAAAATTGCGTCGGAAATCCACCTATAAGAAGCCGAACAAGCAGGGTGGATATTTCTGCACCCAACATAGAATAGGGCGGGAATCCACAGAAGTTGAGCGGAAACAGCAACAGAAAAGTAGGGCGGAAATTGGCATCAGCGGGGCTTGAAAAGTAAGGCGGGAATTCGAAGCCCTAGTTACGAACTTCCCCAAAGTCGGGCGGATCCGGAGTCAGCCACGTCGCAAATTTTCATGATCGCACCAGTTCTACTGTCGTGTCCTATCTGTCGGCGCTCGCTTCTCTCATTACCCTGGTGCGGGGTGGCGGAGTCTTCGACGATTGAGATTCGACATACATTTCTGCTGCGCGCGAGCCCACTGTAGAGGGAGCGGGTGCCACTTGAGACGGCACATAACACCCGCGACGGTTCGGCCAGGAAAAATAAAAAGGAATGCCACATCGCAGAAAGGCACGACCGAGCCCCCCGACCCCAGCTTTCTGCCTCATCCTTCGAGCCGGATCGATCTGTGAGGGTCCCGGGGCCCGACGCTGGGCGAAAGCGCCCGGCCCGACAGAGTTTGAGTCGCCAGGATCTCGGGGATTTCATTAGGAGGAAGAGGAGGAGGAGGAGGAGGAGGAGGAGGAGGAGGAGGAGGAGAAGGAGGACGACGACGACGACGAGGACGAGGACAAGAAGGAGGATGAGGATGAGGAGAAAGAGGAGGAGGAGGAGGACGAGGAGGAGGAGGAGGAGGAGGAGGAGGACGACGACGAGGAGGAGGAGGCCTCCCGTTCCCCCCCCCTCCCCCCCCATAGCGCCCGCTATGGCCGCGAATATCACAGTGCGCTCTGCCCATTCCCCATCTAGGAGGCCTCTGCTCGTGATCCGCGGCGGAAGGCGGCCTGCGAGCGGGTGGGCGCTCCCCGCCTTGCTCGAGTTGACAGCTCCTGCGTCTTCCCCGGCCCCCCTCGCGCTGTGGAGGAGTCGCGACGGGAGGTCTCCTCCTCCTGGAGGAGGAGGAGGAGGAGGAGGAGGAGGAGGAGGAGGAGGAGGAGGAGGAGGAGGAGGAGGAGGAGGCCTTCCATGGCGCGACGGAGCCCCCATGGCGCTCCGCGAGGAGGTCTCCCGAATGGGGTCGTAGCAGGGACCCAGGCCCCTCTCGCGTTGTGGACAACATCGCCTCGGGAAATTGTTCGCTACTGTCGGCCTCCGGGGGCGCTTCCCGGGCCTCGGGGCCGTCTCAAAACGGCTCAGGATGAAACACCGGTCCTGTGGAAAGGGTCCAGACCTCTGGGGGCCGACGTGGTTGGGCTTGCATCCCGGAGCTGGCATCCTTGCACGCCTCGCCCCGGTGGCCACCCGCCCCAAAGCCGGACGGGTGCCAGGGTCGCGGCAGCAGGGAGGGGAGGGCGGGGGGGGGGAGGGAGGGGGACGGGGGGGGAGGGGGGGGGGGAAGGGGGGAGGAGGGGGGGCGGGAAGGGGGGGGAGGGCGGGAAGGGGGGGGAGGGGGGGGGGAAGGGGATGCGCAGGCCGAGGCGCCCCAGCAGCCGCTGGAGCGGGAGCTGGGGGTCCAGTTCGGGAAGTGGGGTCGGGTCCTTGCGCCGTCGCGGAGGGAGGCAGGCGGCAAGGACGGGGAGGGGAGGAGAGGAGGAGGAGGGAGGAGGGAGGAGGAGGGAGGAGGAGGAGGAGGAGGAGGAGGAGGAGGAGGAGGAGGAGGAGGAGAGGAGGAGGAGGAGAGAAGGGGGAGGAGGAGGAGGAAGGAGGAGGAGGAGGAGGAGGAGGAGGAGGAGGAGGAGGAGGAGAGGGATATACATCATGGATGTTTCTTCGTTCGCTGGCTCTTCGCAATTCGCTGACGGAGGAAAAGATGATCGGGAAATATTGCACTGCGTTGTCTTGAGCGTCACCCTCCACCAAACTTCCTACTCGAGCTATCCTCCTCCATTTTCTCCCCCCATATTCGTACTCCTCTGTGTCAATATCCTCCTCCTCCTCCTCCTCCTCCTCCTCCCTCCTCCTCCTCCTCCTCCTCCTCCTCCTCCTCCAGCTCCTCCGCCTCCTCCTCCTTCTCCTCCTCCTCCTGCTTACCTCCTTACCTCCTTCTTACCTCCTTGGCAGTATCAAATCATGCGGGGGTCCTCTCGGGCCTTTTCCAGCCCCTTTGTCATCAACACAGAATCCTCGTATTATGTATGTGCAGCTTATGTGGTACTAGCGGTGCTGTGGAAGCTACATTTTTCCAGCGTCACGGAATTTGACGTCCGCTCGGAGTGCAATTGGGGCTGCCTTAGGCCCTCCTGGGTCGTCTTTGGGGGCCAGAGGGAAGCCCCAAGAGGCCCGAATAGGGACACAAGAGGCCCTTCAAGAGGGCCTTCGACGATGTCATACCACGGGCTTTTGGTATGATATTGTTTAGGGGCCCTTTGGGGGCCCTCTTGGGCGTTATTTTCGGCCCCTCTTGGAGCTGTCTGGGGCTGTCTGGGGCCCCCTTCGGTCATATATGGGGCCAGCGGGAGGCCCCCAGAAAGCCCCTGAAGCGGCCCCCGACGAGGTCACACCAGGGGCTCTTGATGTGACATCGCGGCCAAGCCATTAAAGCAGTCAGCAACGAGGCGAGGAATGATGTCCGCGAGAGAAAGCAGCGCAACTCCAGTGCTCAGACTGGCGGTGCGAGTGCCGCGGGCGCCCGTGGTGCTGTGGCAGCCGCTGCTCGCCCCGCGTCTGCCCGACGCGCGTGGGAGGGGGTGTCCGTCTCCAGGCCATGGCGGAGCTGTTTTGGGCCCCTCTTAAGGGCCATTTTGAACAGTTGTTGGAGATCTCTTGGGGGGACGCCGTCCTCGTGGTCGTCGGCGCCCGCGAAGACGGCCACAAACGTGTCCCTGAGCATGTCGGGCTCCGGCGGGAAGCCGTGGCCACATAGGGAGCGCGGGCGAAGATGGTATTCACAATTGCTGTATCCACAATTGCGTATGGTTGGGTCCTTCGCCAGGCTAATTGGAGATCTCTTGGGGTTGTCCGGGGCTCTCCCGCGCCGTCTGTGGGGCCTGAGGGGGGGCCCCCAGAAGGCCCAAGGGGGCCCAACACGGCTCCCAAGAGGCCCCCCGGCGATATCACACCAGGTGATCTCAGTACGATGGTATCGTCGGCGACCTTTTCTGGGGTCCCTCACGGGAACCATCTTGGGCCCCTCTTGGAGCTCTCTTGGGACCGTCCAAGGTCCCAATTGGCCGTCTGCCGGGCCAAGGGAAAGTCCAGCGAAGGCCCAAAATGCTTCGAGAGAGTCCTCGAAGCGGCCTCGCATGATATCATACCACGGGCTTTTGGGATGATATCGTTTGGGGGCCCTTTGGTGCCCCTCTTGGGAACTCTTTTCGGCCCCTTTGGAGCTGTCTTGGGCCTGTCTGGGGCCCTGTGGCGCCGTCTTTGAGCTCGGGCGTTCCCTGGGCAAGCGTCAAGGAACTCGTCAGGTCGCCAGTGGAATATCCCCCCGGAGGCGACTTCGTGTCCATAGCCAGAGCGTAACCAGGGTATGCACATGAATTTCTTCGGGCCTGCCAGGGGGGAGAAACATACAAACTCATGTAGATACGATACATGAAAGTATTACCACACTCTTACAGGGACCCACCCCAGGCAAGCCGAGGTGGACGTGTCCGAAACCGCAATCCCCGTCGCACCCACCCAGCACATGAGGCGCCTAAGAGGCGCCCGCCCGGCAAACACCCGGCGTACCCATCCAGCGCACTGCACGCGCTCGTGAGGCGCCCTGAGGCGCCCAACGACGAAACCCGGCCGCACCCCCATTCCTCCTCCTGGCCCCCTCCCCCCTTCACTCCTGCTCCGGGCAAGCACGGCCAAACCCCCCTGCTCCGCCCAACGCCCGCATCCGGCCTCCGCCCCATCCCCGCCGTTCCCCTCCGCCACCCCCTCCCCCTCCCCCCACCTCGCCCATCCTTTGCATATCCGCCTCCCCTCCTCCGACGTCGTCCTCCTTCTCCTTCGCGTGGTCCTCCTCGTTGGCCTGACCCTCGCTCTGCAGTATCGTCGGCCCTCCTCCTCGTCAGCCTCCGCCCCTGTCTGCGCGAACCTCCGCCCAACAGCTGTTTCACCTCCTCTTGCGCTTTCCGATCTTGCGTCTTCGTCCTCATCCTCCTCCCCCTTTCTTCTGCTCCCGTGAATAATTTCTTTCTCCCATTCTCCGCCTCCTCCTTCTCCCCCTGCTCAAGGTACGCGCGGGCAGGCTGGCAACATTCAATTCAGCTGGTAGTTTCTCGTCGCTGGTATTCCCTTCCACGTGCCTACTTCCCGCACGTCGTTCGAACGTTCCGACACTGGCAAGGGAGCGCGACATAAAAGCCCAGGACGAAGCGATGGTGTTAAAGAGGGAAGACATTGTTTTGAATCGAAAAGCTACCACAGCGATCATGAGACAAAACGCCCTGGCGGGCAAATAAGCTGGGCCAGCGCGTAAACAAGATAGGGGCGCTGGAACGAAGGCTTCCAAACACATATGAGGTTGTGCAGGAGACGAGCTACGATCGCCCCAAAGGACACAGAAATAGTGTCATAGCGCGGTTCTTGAATATCGAACCCGCATTGCGTACAATCATGAGCACAGGAGCGCACACAGTGAGGAACAATCCGCAGGTATACAAGGACTAACGCAATAATTATCCTGGCGAAAGACCAAACCAGGTACAGTTGTGAATACCGTCGTGGCGGGTGTCGCCCTCGGGGGATCTCCTCATGGGGCCATGGAGCATGCGAAGGGTGTGCCGATATGGGGCGGGGCCGCCATGTGGGCGTTGCTATGGGGCCACGAAGCGCCGAACTGGGCGGGGGAGACGCATGCGAGTGCAGCCATTGGGGCCTTCGGTGGAGCTCCCTATGAGGCTGGGAGGCGCATGCGAACAGCCCCACTGAGGCCTTCGGTGGAGCTCCCCATCGGGCCACGAAGCGTTATACTGGGTGGGGGAGGCGCATGCGAACACCGCCACCGGGGCCTTCGGTGGAACTCCTTGTGGGGCCACGAGACGCTGTACTGGGCGGGGGAGGCGTATGCGAACACCGCCACTGGGGCCGTCGGCGGAGCTCCCTATGGGGCCACGAAACGCTGTGTTGGGCGAGGGGACGCATGCGAACACCGCCACTGGTTCGGTGGAGCTCCCTACGGGGTCACGGAACGTTGTGCTGGGCGGGGGAGACGCATGCGAGTGCAGCCACTTGGGCCTTCGGTGGAGCTCCCTATGAGGCCACGAGCCGCTGTACTGGGCGGGGGAAACGCACGCGGGTGCAGCCACTGGGGCCTTCGGTGCCACGGAACGCTGTATGGGGCGGGGGAGACGCATGCGAGCACCGCCACTGGGCCTTCGGTGGAGCTCCCTAGGGGGGCCGCGAAGCGTTGTAGTGGGTGGGGGAGAAGCATGCGAGCTCCGCCGCTGGGGCCGTCGGTTGGGTTCCCTATGAGGCCACGAAGCGTTGTATTGGGCGGGGGGACGCGCGCGAACACCGCCACTGCTTCGGTGGAGCTCCCCGTGTGGCCATGAGAAGCATGCGAGTGGAGCCACTGGGGCCTTCGGTGGAGCTCCATATGGGGACGCGGAACGCTACATTGGGCGGGGGACACGCGTGCGGGTGCAGCCAGTGCGGCTTTCGGTGGAGCTTCATATGGTGCCACGAAACGCTGCATTGGGCGGGGGGGACGCATGCGAGTACAGCCGCCGGGGCCTTCGGCGCAGTTCCCTAAGGGGGCCGCAAACTTTGTATTGGGCCGGGGGAGACGCATGCGAGTGCAGTCTTGGGGCCTTCGGTGGAGCTCCCTATGGGGCCACGGAACGCCGTACTGGGCGGGGGGGCACATGCGGACACCGCCACTGGGGCATTCGGTGGAGCTCCCTAGGGGGGCCACAAACCGTTGTATTGGGCCGGGGGAAACGCATGCGAGTGCAGTCACTGGGGCCTTCGGTGAAGCTCCCTATGAGGCCGCGGAACGTTGTACTGGGCGGGGGAAACGCATGCGGGTGCAGCCACTGGGGGCTTCGGTGGAGCTCCCTATGGGGCCACGAGACGCTGTACTGGGTGGTGGGGACGTATACTGATGAAGGCAGAGGCAAGGAGAGAGGAGGGGGAGGAGGGCGGGAGGTGGTGTGACGCGGGGCGGTGTCTTTTCGAAACGAGGACCCAACACCACATGATAGCTGGAAGCAAAGTCAACGACCATGAGGAGGCACGAGGAAAGCGAGACAGATGGAGCCAATGCAGACACACCATCCCCCTTTGCTGTTTTCGAACGATCGTCGGGGTGCTTTGAGGGACACGCAACCGAACGCAAACGTTGCATGTGCTATCATTCAGCCCAAACCGCATTCATGACCGAGCCAAGCGGCGATAATTTCGGCGCTCACATACAACGCATCCCCAATGCCACGCATGCTCCCGGTGCGACTTATTTGAAAAGTTGAAACGTCATGCACGTAGACATATGGTTTCCCGCTCCTGTAGCGTGGAGCAGAAGCAGCTGAAGTTTTAGACTTCTCGATCTGCGGCAGAGAAAATAACTTTGGTAGGAAGGTAGAAGGAGGAGGAGGAGGAGGAGGAGGAGGAGGAGGAGGAGAGGGATGAGGTGGAGGAGGAGGAGGAGGAGGAGGAGGAGGAGCGAGGAAGTGCTAGGAAGAGGAGGAAGGAGGGATGATGGAGGAGGAGGGGAAGGGGGAGGAGGAGGAGGAGAGAGGAGGACGAGGAGGAGGAGGAGGAGGACGACGACGACGATGAAAATGAGGAAACTCATCAGGGAGCGGGGTGGAGCTCAACATCTCGCGTAGGTTTCCGGATACTCCTGGCCGGTTGCACGCAGCTTCCGCGGGGCCAGGGAGAGGTCAGAATCCTCAGCCAACGATTCGCAGTCTTAAGAAGCACGTGTGGCGTTCCAGCGAGGGCCACGCCGTCGAGGAAAAGATTAAGTCGGGCCAGTCCCCCTACAAGGGGATTTTCGAAGAAAAATTAAAATCAGAAATGCCCCAAAAAGGTCAAAAAACATTCGAAAAATAGTCCCCAGACTATTTTTGGATCATTTTTGGATTATTTTTTGGTTATTTTTAAATTTTTCGTCGAAAATCTCCCTGTAAGGGGGACAGGCCCGACTTAAGGATAAGAAGGAGTTGACGTCGTTTCCTCGGCGGGAGGCGGCGGAAGCGCAACCAGGGCGGAAGGCCGGCGGAAGCAGTCATCGGCTGTCCAAGAGATGGCAAGTCTCCTTGGGCTCAGGGCTCTGGACCCCGCCGTGTGGCGAAATCGTACGGTGTTCGCGCGGACGCCACGAGCATGCGAGGAGCCACGGGTCGTTGTCGCTGACGTGTGCCGCCACCGGAGTGCAGTCGAGCTGCCGGTGAGCCGCGGCAGAAGTTGCTACAGAGGGAGGCGGCGAGTCGGGACTGATTGCTGTCGTCCCGCGTGCACCATCTCGCGGCTGGGGTGTTACATGGGGTCTGCAAGGGGAAGGCGCGAACGGCATGCAGACAAAGGAGGGAGCCGACAGCACCACAGGCCTCTGGCTGCCATCGAGTGCGTGTGAACCCTGGCTACACGGCGTCGGCTGCCCCTTGCCGCGTGACTGTTGCATTACATCTTCTCGTCGATCAAGACGTTCGCTCGCCGCCTAAAGTTGGCGCGACGGTCGCTGGTGCAACCGAGGAGCTACAATTTGGATGGATCGTGCTTGGGCTCGCTGACCGTTATCGGTTGTATGTGTTTCGGTTGGCGCTGCGAGTGATCGGGTATCTGAATCGGGCGTCACAGCGAGAGCAGCCGACGGAGAGAGCCAGCGAGCTCCCGTGTTCAGAAAGTTGGTAACATACCGCAGGCAAGAAATAATATATATATATATATATATATATATATATCCCCGCGGGGCTGACCCGCGGCCTGAAAACAGGTGCCCCGACCCCCCATGGGAGGACGGGGGGGGCCTGGAGCCTCCCCGGAGCAGCCAAGACAGCCCCAGAGTGCCCGAAGAGCGTTCCAACACAGGCCCAGAGGGCTCCAAGACGCTAAAGGTGGCCCCAAGACTGCGCCAGAGGCCCCCAAGACCGCCCAAGACAGCCCCAAGACAGCACAAGATGGCCCCAAGACGCCCCAAGAGGCCCCAAAGAAGCCTACCAAGAGAGCCCGGGGAAGCCAAATTTGTTGATTTTCTGTGTGTTTTTCGATGTTTTTTTGCGTTCTCGCTCTTCCAGCTTTCCGACGCTCCAAGACAGCTCCAGAGGCCCTCAAGAGCGCCCAAAGATGGCCCGGGACGCCCCCAATACGGCCCCAAGACGGCCCCAAGACAGCTCTGGAGGGCCCCAAGACAGCCCAAGAGGCGCCCAAGAGATCCCAACACGGCCCCGAGAAGGCCCCAAGAGGGGCCCGAGAGGGCGACCGAAGGTTCAAACATTTAATTTACCGCCCCGAGAGGGCCCCAGGAGACCCCCAGAGGGCCCCAAGAGGCCCCAAGAGGCCTCCAAGAAGCCCCAAGGAGGCCCCCAAGAGGCTCCCAAAAGACCCCAATGGGCCCCAAACCGGCTCCCCATGAGGCCTCCAAACTGCGGCCCAGAGGCCCCAAAGAAGCCTCCCAAGAGAGGCCCGGGAGGCCCGAATTGTTGATTTTAAAAAATCGATCCGGGCTGAAAAACTGCGTCCTGTGTGTGCCGGAATCGTCCCGGTCGGCCGCCGGAAGCCCGAGGCATTGCCCTGAAACCGATGCACGGGGCGGGGCTTTTGGGACTTTCGAGTGGCCCCCTCGTCGCCACGGCTGGACGCAGCTTGGAGAACTGGTACGTTTGGACTCCGGGCAGGGTCGTGGGACGTGTCGCAGCCGAGGCAAGCCAAAGGGCGAACGGTTCTGCTCTGGCCGAAAGGTTGTGCAGCGGCAGCTCCAGCTGCCTCGAAGAGGGTCGGCGGTGGCAGGTCCACTGCAACTTCCCTGCGCACTGTCTCGTCCTCCGCATCGGCTTCTGTCCCCGCGCGTGCACGGAGCCAGATGTCATCAGCCCTCAAGCCCTGAAGCCCTACTCCGCCTCCTCCTCCCCCTCCTCCGC
The DNA here is from genome assembly GCA_963575745.1 of Prorocentrum cordatum. Classification (NCBI taxonomy): domain Eukaryota; class Dinophyceae; order Prorocentrales; family Prorocentraceae; genus Prorocentrum; species Prorocentrum cordatum. The sequence goes on from CAUYUJ010019416.1 coordinate 392,863, forward strand.
CTCCTCCCCCTCCCCCTCCTCCTCCTCTCTCTCCTCCCCCTCCTCCTCCCCCTCCTCCTCCTCCTCCTTCTCCTCCTCCTCCTCCCAGTCGGCCCGAGGACAGTAAGCACAGGTCCAGTATCGGGGCTCGAGGATTGAAGCTTGCGGGTGCCTGGGCGTCTGGAGGCATCTGGGCACACGATGACGTCGTGGTGCGATCGGACTCGAGAGGCCCCCAAGAGGCCTCTAGAAGTCTGGAACGGGCAGCCCGGACGCCCGAAGAGGTCTCCAAAGAAGGCCCGACGAGGCAGAATCATTGCTTCTCCGAAGTTTTTCGAAGGATTTTGGAATTTTCGCTTTTCAGTTTCCCGACGCACACCGGCGTCCCAAGAGCCCGTTTTTTTATTCCCCGGCGATAACGGGCGTTACCGGGGGGGGGGGGGCGGGGGGCCGGTAGCGTCACGTTCGGCGCCCGCGGCGTCTGGGAATGCCTAGGGATGACCGAGGACAGGTAGGGGCAGCGTGAAGGTGGCGATCTGCACCACAGCGCCTGTGTACACCACAGTGCCTGCGTGCACCACAGCGCCTGTGTACACCGCAGCGCCTGTGTACACCACAGCAGCCTGCGTGCACCACAGCGACGACGACGACGAGAAAGAGGACGGGGAAAAGTTTGATGAGGAGGAGAGGAGGAGGAGGAGGAGGAGGAGGAGGAGGAGGAGGTTTTGGAGCGCTTTAGCTTTAGTTTGGCTCAAGTTTCAAGACTCAAGACACACACGGGGTCCATGTAGCCCGGAGTCCCGGGATAATATTTACACCCCTGTCGGGAGGCTCCTTGGCCACTTGGAACCGTCTTGGGGCGGTCGCGGCCTCTCTAAGGCCCTCTTGGAACCACCTTTGGCCAAAAAAGGAGCTCTGACAGACTCAAGACACACAAGGGGTCCATGTAGCCCGGAGTCCTGGGATAATATTTACACCCCTGTCGGGAGGCTCCTTGGCCACTTGAACGATCTTGGAGGCCATCGTGGCTTCCCTGAGGCCCTCTTGGAACCACCTTTGGCCAAAAAAGGAGCTCTGACAGACTCAAGACACACAAGGGGTCCATGTAGCCCGGAGTCCTGGGATAATATTTACACCCCTGTCGGAGGCTCTTTGGCCACTTGAACGATCTTGGAGGCCATCGTGGACTCTCTAAGGCCCTCTTGGAACCACCTTTGGCCAAAAAAGGAGCTCTGACAGACTCAAGACACACAAGGGGTCCATGTAGCCCGGAGTCCTGGGATAATATTTACACCCCTGTCGGGAGGCTCCTTGGCCACTTCAACGATCTTGGAGGCCATCGTGGCCTTTCTAAGGCCCTCTTCGAACCACCTTTGGCCAAAAAAGGAGCTCTGACAGACTCAAGACACACCAGGGGTCCATGTAGCCCGGAGTCCTGGGATAATATTTACACCCCTGTCGGGAGGTCTCCTTGGCCACTTGAACGATCTTGGAGGCCATCGTGGCCTCTCTAATGCCCTCTTGGAACCACCTTTGGCCAAAAAAGGAGCTCTGACAGACTCAAGACACACAAGGGGTCCATGTAGCCCGGAGTCCTGGGATAATATTTACACCCCGTCGGGCCTTGGCACTTGAACAATCTTGGAGGCCATCGTGGCCTCTCTAAGGCCCTCTTGGAACCACCTTTGGCCAAAAAAGGAGCTCTGACAGACTCAAGACACACAAGGGGTCCATGTAGCCCGGAGTCCTGGGATAATATTTACACCCCTGTCGGGAGGCGCCTTGGCAACTTGAACGATATTGGATGCCATCGTGGCCTCTCTAAGGCCCTCTTGGAACCACCTTTGGCCAAAAAAGGAGCTCTGACAGACTCCAGACACACATGGGGTCCATGTAGCCCGGAGTCCTGGGATAATATTTACACCCCTGTCGGGAGGCTCCTTGGCCACTTGAACGATCTTGGAGGCCATCGTGGCCTCTCTAAGGCCCTCTTCGAACCACCTTTGGCCAAACAAGGAGCTCTGACAGACTCAAGACACACCAGGGGTCCATGTAGCCCGGAGTCCTGGGATAATATTTACACCCCTGTCGGGAGGCTCCTTGGCCACTTGAACGATCTTGGAGGCCATCGTGGACTCTCTAAGGCCCTCTTGGAACCACCTTTGGCCAAAAAAGGAGCTCTGACAGACTCAAGACACACAAGGGGTCCATGTAGCCCGGAGTCCTGGGATAATATTTACACCCCTGTCGGGAGGCTCCTTGGCCACTTTCAACGATCTTGGAGGCCATCGTGGCCTCTCTAAGGCCCTCTTCGAACCACCTTTGGCCAAACAAGGAGCTCTGACAGACTCAAGACACAAAGGGGTCCATGTAGCCCGGAGTCCTGGGATAATATTTACACCCCTGTCGGGAGGTCTCCTTGGCCACTTGAACGATCTTGGAGGCCATCGTGGCCTCTCTTCCTCTTGGAACCACCTTTGGCCAAAAAAGGAGCTCTGACAGACTCAAGACACACAAGGGGTCCATGTAGCCCGGACTGGGATAATATTTACACCCCTGTCGGGAGGCTCCTTGGCCACTTCAACAATCTTGGAGGCCATCGTGGCCTCTCTAAGGTCCTCTTGGAACCACCTTTGGCCAAAAAAGGAGCTCTGACAGACTCAAGACACACAAGGGGTCCATGTAGCATGGAGTCCTGGGATAATATTTACACCCCTGTCGGGAGGCGCCTTGGCCACTTGAACGATATTGGATGCCATCGTGGCCTCTCTAAGGCCCTCTTGGAACCACCTTTGGCCAAAAAAGGAGCTCTGACAGACTCCAGACACACATGGGGTCCATGTAGCCCGGAGTCCTGGGATAATATTTACACCCCTGTCGGGAGGCTCCTTGGCCACTTGGAACCGTCTTGGGGCGGTCGTGTGCGCGTCATCATCATCATCATCATCATCATCATCATCATAATCATCATCCTCATTACCACCATCATCATCATCGATGCACCGACGTAGCCGCTGAACGGCCGCGCGCGGACGACGAGTCGAGCCGCCTTCCACGAATTATAGACCTTAGGGAAAAAAGAAAGCTCGTGGATTTTCACGGCTGCCAGCCGAAGCTGGGATAAACCTGGCGCGTGGCTTTCCAGTCGCTGGACGTTCGGCGCGTGCACTCACATGCGCAACGAGTGTTCGAAATGTATTGTTTTTCTTTGCAATCATATTCGGTTCGTTGACATTTCTCCTTCTTGGGCCCGCCCCCTGGGGGAAACAAAAATCGTTTCCGAGACATGTATTCGACGTGTGTAAGGTTTTAATTGGCTCCGCGACATTCAACGTCCTTCGTGCTGCTGTTCCAACAAGAACAGAGGCGGACATGGGGGGAGGAGGGTGGAGGAAGAGGAAGATTTAGGTGTTCGTGCGTTTTTTTCTATGGCTGCTTGTGCACTGGCGCCGAAGTGTCCGCAGGCGTTGTGGTGCACGCAGGCATTGTGGTGCACACCTCGGCTGTGATGCACACGGCTGCTGTGGTGTACAAAGGCACCGTGGTGTACCCAGGCGCTGTGGTGCACGCAGGCGCTGTGGTGTGCACAGGCAACCGGCGCTGTGTTGTACGCGTCTGTTGCGGTGCACGCAGGCGCTGTGGCGTACACAGGCGTTGTGATGCACGCAGGCTGCTGTGGTGCACGCAGGCCCCGTGGGGAGGCGCAGATCTTGGGGGCCCGGTGCCGTAAGTCTTCGGCCATGTCGAGGTCGTCCCGGTGAGTCCTGAGTCTATCCTAGGGTATATCGGAGACATATTCGGCGAACTACGGGAGCCATCTTGGGCCCTCGTTGGGCCGTCTTTCAGGCAACCCTGGGCCATCTTGGGTGCCGGAGAGGCAGGGGCCACACAGCTCCCCGGGCGCTTCTGTGTACGCCTCTGGCCCGCTGGGTCGGCGAATTTGGAGCAGGGGATGGCGATATCAGATGGCCTTCCGCAATCGTGCACAACGGATCCATGAAATAGTCCGTGCATGTATACGGTTCCCGCCGTAACCGGGGTGACCTTGCATCCGTGCCTCGCTGATGTCACTTGAAGGGTCGTGTCTCCTAATGTCCGCTTTCCCATGTGTGCGCCCCCGCTGGTGGACTGTATCATTTCCGCGGGGTCGGTCGTGCACCATATCGTCAATTCAATAATGACGTGTTTGACATGGATTCTTCGGTTTTGTTCGGCGTCATTCCGTAATCGTTGGGGCTCAAGCCGGTCGTGTTGCTCAGCTTCTGGTACTTCTTCGCTAGCGCACGATGGGACGGTCCAGCACGCCAGGTGAGCCTTCCGATCCTCGGCGTTCTCTCTCTGCCCCGTCGGCCGGCCTCCCCGCAGGAGCCGGCGGTGGCCTTCCTTACCCGGTCGAGCATCCGGCTCCCGGGCCGCCTCCTCACGCCCCGCCGGCCGGCCTCCTGGAAGGAGCCGGCGGTGGCCCACCCCCTTCCCCGGTCGAGTTCCTCGCTCCCGGGTCGCCGCTTGCAGCCCCGTTGGCCGGCCTCCTTGCAGGAGCCAGCGGTGGCTTGCAGCTTTCCCCCGTGGAGCCTCCTGCTCCTGCGGCGCCGCCGCCCGCCCCGCTGGCCGGCCTCCTTGCAGGAACCAGCGGTGGGTCGCCCCCTGCCTCGCCCGAGCCCCTCCCTCTCGGGAGCCCGCTTCCAGCTCCGCCGGCCGGCCTCCGTGCAGGAGCCGGCGGACACTCGCAGCCTTCCGCAGCGCCTCCGGCTTCCAGGGCTCCGCTTCCCGCCCCGCCGGCCGGCCTGTTTGCAGGAGCCGGCGGTGGCTCGCTCCCTGCCTCGGCCGAGCTTTGCGCTCCCGGGATGCTGCTTTGCTCCGCCCGAACGGCCGTCCTCGCTGCAGGAGCCGGCGGCGGTTCACTACTTCCCCCAGCAATGGCTCTCGCCCCCGGGGCGCCGCTGCTCGCCTCGCCAGTTGGCCTCCCTGCAGGATCCAGCGGGGGCGCTTCACCAACTGGACCGCTCGCTGGCGACCCCGCGGATGCTGCCCCAGAGAAGAGCCGGAAGGTTCCTGCCGGCGGGGCGACGCTCGCTTCTTCCGCCGGTCGGACAGAGAGGGACCTGACCACATTGGCCGCGGAGCTGAGCGAGCCTGCCGGAACTGAGCGCGCCCCGCGTCAGCCGAGGCTGCGGGTGCTGGCCAAGCAGTTCGGCGTGCAGCTCCGGACGGGCGGGCGCGGGGCCCCCTTCAAGACGGGGCCCGAGCTGCAGCAGGAATTGTCGGAGTTGATCGCAGGCAGGCTCCGCCAGCTCAAGAAACGGGACGAGGGCACCGTGCGGCCGCAGGTCGCTGAGCGCTTCCCGTGCTTCGCATGGTTGACATCGACGGTTTTCGGCAAGCTGAGTGGCACGCCGGCCCCGGAGCGCCGCGAGCGGATGCTCACAGAGGGCAAAATGACCTGCGCCGCATGCGTGGCCACGACGTCTGGGAGCAAGAAGGGGGGCCTTCTGCATGACGACGGCCCGACATGCTTCCTGCAGGCGGAGTGGTCCAAGGAGAAGATCACAGCGGCGTCCGACGGAGGCGCCCGAGCCGCCAAGCGCCGGCGCGTCGCGGCTGCGAGCGCGCCCGGCGACGACGGTCACCTCGCCCGCCTGATGTACGACCTCCGTTGCCTTCCTAAGGACGACTTGCTGCGGATCCGGGATTTCGCCGACAGCCTGGCGCAGGAGAGCTGCCAGACCGGCTTTCCACTCGGCGACGAAGACTTCCTGTTCCCGCCGCTGGATCTGCTCGGCGGCCGGTTCCACCCGCGGGCAGACGTCTACAATCGCGCGCTAGAAGCTGTCACCGTGAATTTCGTGCCTCGCTCCCCCATGGTGTTCGAGCCTGGGGCGCTCAGCGCCCGGGCGGGCGCGCCCGCGTGGTTTTCGTTCTCGAGCTTCCACGAGAGGTGCCGGACGATGGTCGAGTTCTTCCAGCGCCGGGACGCCTTCGATAATCTTCGAGGCATCGAGAAGCAGTTGGCAACGGCGGACCTCGCCTGCTACAACTGCGTGAACCCGGGGCGCCGACGGGCCGCGAAGGCGACCGGGTGGATCTATGCTTTCTACAGACAGAAGGTCGCCAAGCTGTTGGAGACGCCGGAGGCCCACCGGGCTGATGTTGTAGCGGAATTCTTGGTCAACGTGGTGCTCGTCCGCAACACGCTCTCGGTCCACGTCCGCGACGCCCTCGCCGACGGCACGTTCGTCTGGCTGTCTCTGAGGCAGGGCCAGATCGCCAACATGGCCGATTTGGATGCTTTCTTTGCTCGGACTGGCGGTCACATTTTCGGTGCTTTCGTGAACCCGATGCGGCGGCGCGCGGAGCAGCCGAAGCACGGGTATTGCGATTTGTGCCAAGACCTGCACCTCTGGTCAGCAGCTGCAGGCAGACTGACCCAGCAGTTCTTGAAGTCGTTGGACGTCGGCGCTCTTCTGCGCGACATGAGGCTGATTCCTGGATTCGGTGGGTCGGGATTCCGCTCGAAGGAAATTCTCTGCGACTTCGTCGAGCATGCGGATCTCTTCCTGCCGGAGACTGACTTGCAAACCGTCCAGACAGACTACAGGGGCGTCCTTGTGATCGGGGTCGGCCCGTGCCGGACCGTGAATTACCTTTTCAACCTCCCGTTCCTGCTCAACGAGCAGATGGCTGCCGATCCGAAGAATGCCCTGTGCATGCCGGCCATCAAAGTCGTCATCGCGTACTTGCGCCAGACGTGGCCCGACTTGTACGCCGACCGGACCGACCTTGACATCTGCTACGAGTTGTGCGAGCACTCGAAAAATCTATTCTGTTGGTACGCTGACGTCGGCCGGAAATACAGGCCTACCCACTATGGGAAGGCGCCGCCAGAGCAGTTCTCTCCTGGCGAGATTACAGCGTTGCGGTTGGCGAACGAGCGCTGCCCCTGCGCGGCCGAGCGCGCGCGGCTCGCCAAGGCCCGCGGAACGCGCGTCGCCTGGGGGGAGGGCGACGACGACCTCATGGGAGCAGCCTAGGAGGTTGTTCGCTGTTGCGGTGGCGCCCTCCCCGATGAAAATTAGCCTGGCGAAGAACCCACCCCATTCTCAGAATGATGCGATTATAAACTGGAGCGTATCATACAAAAAGTAAGAATGCCAAGGGCCACGAAAAGCGCGAGGGGTGTGCCGCAATTGAGGTTGAGTGGCACAGGCCGCTGCTATGCGGCCTGTGCCACTGGGGCCTGAGGTTGAGCTCCCTATGAGGCCACGAACCGTGTGAGGGGTGCGCCGAAATGGGGCGGGGCCGCCCTGCGGCCTGTGCCATTGAGGCCTTCGGTGGAGCTCTCTATGGGGCCACAAACCGTGTGAGGGGGGTGCCAAAAATGGGGCGGGGCCGCCATGCGGCCTGTGCCACTGGGGCCTTCGGTGGAGTTCCCTGGGATGCAGGAGGCGCGTGAGGGGTGCAACAAAATTGGCCAGGGCAGGGGGAGGAGGTGGAGGAGGATGACGAGGAGGAATGAGGAGGAGGAGCGGGAGGATGGAGGAGGAGGTGAGGACGCGCGGCACTGCGGATTCAAAACGAGGGCCCAGCACACAGGAGGGTTGGAAAAAGAAGAAGAGGAGGATGATGATGATGATGAGGACGAGGAGGAGGAGGAGGAAGAGGAGGAGGAGGAGGAGGAAAAGGAGGAGGAGGAGGAGGGGGAGGAGGAGGAGGAGGAGGAGGGGGAGGGGGAGCGGGAGTGAGTGAGTGAGTGAGTGAGTGACGCGCGGCGTTGCGGATTCAAAACGAGGACCCAACACACAGGAGGGTTGAGAACTACCCCTGGCGAAGCGCCCACCCATGTGCCGTCGCGGAGGTTCTGGGTCGAGATCCCTATGAGGCCAGGCACATTTCGAGAAATCCACAGAAATGGTTTGCGGGGACGCCTGCGCTCGTCGCCATTCCGGCCTGGGAAAAAGTTCCCTGTGAGGCCACGACCCCTGTGAGGGGTGCGCTGACCGGTGTGGCGGCGGGGCAGACAAACGTCTGAACCGGAGCCTTGCGTGGAGCGCCTTACGGGGCCACGACAAGTGTGCGGGATGTGCTGAACCAAAGTGATTCGGATGAGAAAGGCATGGAGATATGATTGAGAGGAGGAAGGAGGGAGGAAGGAGGATGGGGGGTGAAGGGAGTACACGCGGGGCGCTGCCTCCTCTATGCGAAGATCCCACACAGCAGGATGGTTGTGAGAAATCCATGCCCAGAGACAGGAAAGAGTGACGTTCGGGGCATTGCACGGAGGAGCGGGGATGAGCGAGACACCGCATCTATGAGTACCTTGTAGTCACGCTTTGGAATAGGAAATGTGCGTTCCCCTGAAGGGCGCGGGGGACAAGGGCAATCAGTTGGGGGATCCACTGGTGCCCGCGGTCATGCCAATGATGTGTGTGCGTGTCCAAGCAGGAAATGTCCGCAAATTCGAAATAATGTTTTCGGGGGCCCTGAGGCAAAAGTGAAACCTGCAATGTCCCTCCGCTGGTGTGCTTGTGCGTTCGGGTGTGCTGGTGTGTGCTGGTATGCCATTGGGATTGGGTGGTAGTGTGTGCTCAGTTGTGGTGTGCTGGTGTGTGCTGCTCTGTGCTGGTGCGTGTCGGCGCTTTTGGTGTGCTGACGTTCGGGCTGCGTCGGGTGGCGGGGCCGCACCTGACTGGATGCATGTAGTTTGCGCACTTGGGTGGGAAACGCCCGCAATTGTTCTGCGATTGTTTTCTTGGGGCCAGAAGAGCCGAAGGATAATGGGTGTACGGGGCTACGGGGAGCCCACATCCATGCACGATTTTTCAAGTTTTGAAGCAGGAAGTCCATTCGAATATCAGTGTGCGCTGGAGCATGTTGGTGCGCGCTGGTGTGCGGTGGTGTGTGCTTGTGCGTGCTGGCATGCCGGCGTGGTGTGGTGGTGTGTGATGAGGTGTAGTGTGGTGGTGTGTGCTGGTGTGCGCGGCTGTCTTGGCGATTTCTGACGTGCTGCCGTTCGGGGGCGCTGACGCGGAATTGGGGAGATCCCACACACTTTCATGGTGTGCGTCCATGGTGTGCTGGTGTGTCCGTGTGTTCGGGTGCGCCGGTGTCAGCTCGTGCGTGCTGGTGCGTTTGTGTGGCGGTTGTGCGTTTGTGTGTGCTGGTACGTGTTTGTTATTGATGGTGTGTTGGCGTTGTGTGGTGGCCTCGTGGTGTGCGTCGGTGTGTGGTGTGGTGGGGTGTGTTGGCGTGTGTTCGTGTGCTGGCGTGTTCGGGGGGGGGCGGAGGGGGGTACGCGTGACAGCGTGTGCTGGTGTGTGCTGGTGTAATGCTGGTGTGTGTGTGTGTTGGTATGTGCTGGTGTGTGTGTGTGCGTGTGTGTGTGCAGATGTGTGTGTGTGTCTGTGTGCCTGTCTGTTTGTCTGTCTGTGTGTGTGTGTTGGTGTGTGTGTGCGTGCGCGCGTGTGTGTGTGTGTGTGTGTGCGCGTGCGTGCGTGCGTGCGTGCGTGCGTGTGTGTGTGTGTGTGTGTGTGAGGTGTGTGTGTGTGTGTGTGTGCGTGTGTGTGTACCCCCCGATGCGGAAGTTCATTCGAATATCAGTGTGTGCTGGAGCATGTTGGTGCGCGCTGGTGTGCGGTGGTGTGCGCTTGTGCGTGCTGGCATGCCGGCGTGGTGTGGTGGTGTGTGATGTGGTGTACTGTGGTGGTGTGTGCTGGTGTGCGCGGCTGTGTTGGCGATTTCTGACGTGCTGCCGTTCGGGGGCGCTGACACGGAATTGGGTAGATCCCACCCACTTCCATGTTGTGCGTCCATGGTGTGCTGGTGTGTCCGCGTGTTCGGGTGCGCCGGTGTCAGCTCGTGCGTGCTGGTGCGTTTGTGCGTGCGGCTGTGCGTTTGTGTGTGCTGGTATGTGTTTGTTGTTGTTGGTGTGTTGGCGTTGTGTGGTGGCCTCGTGGTGTGCGTCGGTGTGAGGTGTGGTGGGGCGTGTTGGCGTGTGTTCGTGTGCTGGTGTGTTCGGAGGGGGATACGCGGGAAAGCGCGTGGGCTCGCGTAGTGCTCGTGTGCGTGCGTGTGTGTGTGTTGGTGTTTGTTGGTGTGTGTGTGTGTGTGCATGTGTGTGTGCCTGTCTGTCTGCGTGTGTGTTCGTGTGTGTGTGTGTGGGCGTGCGCGTGTGTGTGTGTGTGTGTGTGTGCGTGTGCGTGTGCGTGTGTGTGTGTGAGTGTGTGTGTGTGGTGTGTTCGTGTGTGTGTGTGTGTGCGTGTGTGTGCGTGCGTGCGTGTGTGTGTGTGGGTGTGTGTGTGTGTTTGTGTGTGTGTTTGTGTGTGTGTTTGCTGGTGTGCTGGTGTGCGTGTGCGTGTGTGTGTGTGTGCGTGTGTGTGTGTGTTTGGGTGTGTGTGCATGTCTGTGTGTGTGGTGTTGTGGTTTGCTGGTGTGTGCTCGTGTGCTGGCGTGTTCGTGTTTTCGGCCGGTGTGTGCTGTTTGGTGATGGTGTGTCTTGTGTTCTTGTGGTGGTGTGTGCTGGTGTGCTGCTGGGCGCTGTGATCCTTCCCCTTCTGCTCTTCCTGCTCTTCCCTCGTTCCTCCTCTCCTGCTCCTGTTCAGTGTTTTTTTTTCTCCCCCACGTCCTCTCGCGTTCCTTCTCGTGCACACCCTCCTCTTGAGCATGTGCGCTCGGCGCGCGCTTTCGGCTGCCGGCACGCCCCAACCACGGCCAGCACACCGAGCACACATGTGTACGATTGCACTACACACTTGGCATCACTTCATTATTTTTATACGCACGTGAGGCTATTTCCTGCGTGGCCCCATTTCCTGCGTGGCCCCATCAACCGGGGGAAAAAACCGTACTTTCTTCTAAAGGAAACTCAAGGTTTTCCCCCCCCACCTCGACGGCGTCGCGTGCCCCTGCCGAGCGCGCACGCCAGTGAGAACGGGACGCCACGCACGCGGTTGCGTGTGCGTGCTCACGATTGGTTTTCGTGGTGCTCGGAATGTTTGTGTGTTGGATGTCCTCGTTCGTTTGGTGAGCTTGCCATGCGCCAATGTTTTCACATGAGGGCAAGCTGGAGGAGGAGGAGGAGGAACAGCAGCAAGGCGAGGGAACAGGATGGGTGATCGCAGCGCGAAGCAGCGAATCAGGGGTCCGAACGGACGAGGGAGCTGATAATAGGAAACAGGTCGCGGTCGGTTGACACTCCATGGAGCTCTACAGCTTCCCGTAATCCATGTTGGCTCCAGACATCATGCTGCTCTTCCGGCGGCCATTCTTCAGTATTTTCCTGCTCACTTCGACGGCATTGCAGGCTGCCATCCATATCGCGGGTCGAGCTGGTGCTCCCTGCACTTCCATATTCCTCTCCATGCCGCCAGCTGCCACTGACAAACCGCGGTACACATGTGAGAACTATCCCATTTGCAATGGATCCCAACCGAAGGTCGCCGTGGAAGGGTCCGGCAAACGTGAACGTCAACCATACTGCACGCGTTGTAGTTCGTCTCACACCCCGTGTGCCCACCCCCAGTGCGACGCTCCCGCCGCCCCCAGCTTCCGCCGTGCCAAAGGCCAGGTCATCCCTTCCTTTTGCGCTACCCACTACAGAGATGCATGCCACAGTAGCTCACGAGAGTGGAATCTCTGCCGAAATGCACGTGTAGGATGTCGCCTGCTGTCCACCAATAAGTCGTCTGGCTTTTGCCATCCTTGCTCCAGTGCGTGCACACCCTGTCGCTTCGCCAGCCTAGGTTGTCCCGCGCACGTCAGATCGTCAAAGCCGCACGCCTCTGGACCACTGCCGTCATGTAGTCGTCACGACAATCAAGGATGCCCTTACAACCCAGCTCGCCAGTTCGCCTGCGCGTCCCCAGGATGCACCGAAAATCGGAGCGACGCTGCCAGCAGAATGTGCCGCACGTGCCAGTCTGGCCGCCGGCCTTGCTCCACGTGTTTCCTTCGACGCGGAGAACCAGCCACCCCTGACTTGTGTGCGTTGTGCCGCGGAGCACCGGCCAACGCCACGGCGCCCGAAGCAGCGCCGCCATCACACCGCAACGAGGTCGCCAGCAGAGCGTCAGGGGTCTGCGCCACTCCTGGGTGCGCGGCGCCCGCGGCGCCTGGTCGGACACCGTCATCGCTGTCTGCCACGTGTCCCATGTGCACAGTAGGAGTCTTCCCATGCGCCACGGAACTCTGCCAGTTCCGCGTGCCTCGCCAATACGGTGCGATGTGCCTCGTATGCCAGCCACCTGAATTGTTGCACTTCTGCTCCACCCAAGCATGCGCCAACATTGTCGAGACGGTCGCCGACACGCTTTGCTGTCTGTGCGCCTCGTCCTCATTCCCATGCGCCACGCGCGGTTGCACAGGTCGCAGTACCCCAGGCTCATCAGGTCTTTGACGCGATTGCGGTAGGCCCCCATCAGGCCACGCCCAGATAACGTCGAAGCGATCCGTGGCGCAAGCAGACCGCCCCTGCGGATCACCAGGTTGTAACGGCGTCCGTGCAGTAGGCGACCCGAACGGACGGTGCGTCGCTTGCACGCGGAGAGGGCAGCCGTGCATTCATCGGCCCCATGGCTGCATCTACCGCGTCGGAGCCGACAGACCAACGGCACAGTGCAAGCGCTGTTCACTTACAGGCCCGCCTTGCAGGGGCCCGGATCAGGACGGCTGCCGCGCGAAAAAAGACCACGGAGTGAGGCGAGCAGTGACAGGTAACAACGGTATGTGCGAGCGCTGCTGCCGACCGAAGTGTTCCTTCCCTGGGTGCCAGGCCTTCCTCACCAAGGCCATGTACGCATGCGGGTTCTGCCGACAGCACGCCCAGCATGCCGCCGTCCCCGTAGCCGTCGCGGAGTCGCGCTCCCGAGCATCGTTCGCGAGCGCCGTCGTGCACGCCGGCGCTGCCAGTCCATTGCAGGTTGTCCGGAAAGAGGTTGCCGCCCTGGTGCGCAAGTACCTCCGAGACCGCGCAGCGCCACAGTGCAGCGTCCCATGGTGCCGTCGCAAATGCGCGCACGTCCGGCTGAGGGCCTCCTCTTCCGAGCCGCCCACCTGCGCAGACCACCGGAATTGGTTCGCGGAGCCGACGCCCGGGACAACTCGCGGCATCCGCCAAGGGTATCGGGCTGCATGGTGGTCAACGGATGATTGGAGCAGCGGACGTGTTTTGAAGGCTGCGCTGTCGAGCACTGGGCGGTTCCAAAGCGCGTGCCCGCAATGCCGCGCGCTTCACTTCGACGCCGAATGCTCCCGCGGCACCGGTGTCCGAAACGTTTTCGGAACGTGCTGCCGATACGGCGCTCTCGCTGGAATTCCCGCGCTCCCTCCGGCACCGGCCCCCATGGCCGAACTTCTGCGGGAGGGTCCCAACCATGACCATTTCATGCAGCACATACGGTCGTACAACTGCGCCATGGGCTTCGCGTCGTTCAACTCAGAATCCACCGCCGCTGGAACGTCTCAGACCGGGATGGTGCAGGGCAGCAGAGGCCCCCCCGTCTATATCCTCCACGGCCGCGCTTTCAGGTCCATGGGGACGTTGTACCCCGCGTCTGGGAGTCGCCCAAAGTATGCGCAACTGTACATCTACGATCCCGCCGAAGCGACAGCACTCCGTGCTCAAGCCTTTCCGGACCTCCAGGGAGCCATCCTTGAAAGCCTGGTGACGATGCTCACGCAGACGACTGCAAACCCGTACCCGTCGCACTTCCGTTCCATGCACAATATTGTAGAAGCCGCACGGACAACGCACGGCGAGGCATCGCAACAGCACGTTCTCCGCTTCTCGGGCGGCGTTGAAAAAGACCCACGGCGATACAGTGCGCCGTCCGCAGCTGAGGTCGCCTGCGCAGTGGTCGGTGAAGGCCCGCTTCCGCCTCACTACGTCTCCGTCTTCCCCCGCCGTTCCGACGGCTCCGCCGCCACCCAGGAGGTCTCCTTTTTGTCCGAACATGTGGACCCCTTGACGTACCCGCTCGTGCACGTAGAGGGGGCACTCGGCTACTCCCCTGCCTTGCACACCGACGCAGTGGGCCGCAGGAAGAGGCGAAAGATATACATGCGGGAATTCTACGCACACCGCCTGATGCAACGGGAACCACCGGAGTCGCCATTCGTAGAACTGCCGCACGCTGCCGGTCGCTTATTCCAGCAATACGTCGTAGACGCGCACGCCAAGGTCGAAAGTCAACGTCTAAACTGGGTCGTCAACAACCAAGACAAATTGCGGGTAGACTCATTGCGCGGCCTGCTCGACCACCTGCACGAGAGCGACGCGTCCCGCGAGAAGGAGACCATTCCTGATACGTCGAACGCGCACGGGACACCTGCCCCGGCCCCTCCCAAGCTGGCCGGGACGCCCGTCGTGCTGCCAGCTTCCTTCGGCGGCTCACCCAGAGCGCTCCACCAGTTGTACCTTGACGCAATGGCCTTGGTGGCAGCCAAGGGACGCCCGGACCTCTTCATTACGATGACAGCCAATCCGAATTGGAAAGAGGTGCAGGCAAACCTGCGGCACGGGGAAACGGCTGCAAACAGGCCCGACCTGATAGCGCGCGTGTTCCACGCCAAGCTGAAGCGTCTGCTTCACGACCTCACCCGCAAGCACGTTCTTGGCAAAGTGGTAGCGCACACATGGGTGGTGGAATTCCAGAAACGGGGCCTGCCACATGCGCACATTCTGGTGATTCTTGCTGAGGACGACAAGCCCCGATCCCCTGCTGAGGTCGATCAGCTCGTGTCGGCGGAGATTCCAGATCCATCGAAGCAGCCCGCTCTCTACGAACTCGTCGACCGCCACATGATCCACGGACCCTGCGGCGCTCTGAACCCCCACTGTCCGTGCATGAAGGACGGGCTCTGCACTAAAAAGTATCCCAAAGCATTCCGGGCAGAGACGAATGTCAACATCAACGGTTATCCGCATTATCGTCGTAGAGAGACCACGCCTCTGCGCACCGTAAAGAACGGCGTCCTCGACACCCGTAGCGTCGTGCCTTACAACCCGTACCTGCTCGAGGAGTTCGATTGCCATCTCAATGTCGAGGTGTGCACATCACTCCGGCCTATTAAGTATTTATATAAGTATACTTACAAAGGCCCAGACAGGGCGTGTCTGCAGCACGTGCGGGATGAAGTACAAGAGTTCCTCGATTGTAGATGGGTAGGAGCTCCGGAGGCAACGTGGCGTCTCCTGGGGTTCCCGATGCACGGGCGCAGCCATCAAGTAGAGCGTCTGCCGGTGCATGTGCCTCTCGAACAAGCCGTCCAATTCAAGAGTGGCGAGGAAGCGTCCGCAGCAAACGCGGCTCTGGCACGCCACACCAAACTCGAGGCGTGGCTGGCGCTGAACGCCCTAGCGGCAGCAACTCCGGACATGCAGGACAGCGACCTGGTACTGTCTATGAAGTATTCCGAAGTATCGCAGCATTTCAAATGGGACGCCAAGCACTCTCGATGGCTTCGGCGACGAGTCCGCGCCCGGAACAATGACGTGATCGGGCGCATGTCCTATCCTGTTGGCTGCCGCCACGCCCCCCGAGGACCCTTCGCAGTGGCCCGAGGCCGGCTGACCAGAGGGCGAGTCCCTCCAGCGCGTTCCGGACAGGCCTCTCCGGAACGCGCTGGGGACACACCCCACGGCGGATTCCCCCTGCAAACGCGCTCCGGCATCCGACCTTCAGCCACAGCGCGTTCCGGCGAGCTCCCGCCGGAACCCGCTGGTAAACCTTCCCAGCCGCAGCCCCGCAGAGGCCGTGGCGGGAGGCCCTAGGGACATCGAACAGAAATTATAGCATCAGCGAGCCCCCCCTCTCACCCCGAAGGTCGGGGCATCAGGTTCGGTTGGGGCGGTCTGTTAGGTAGTCAGCAAAGGTCCAGAGTCCAACGCCCTCAAACCAGCGCAGACCTGGTGCGCGGTCGTGAAGCCACAAGCTGGGGAGTTGTATTACCTCCGCCTGCTCCTTCTCCACGTGCGCGGTAGCGAAGCCACTTCGTGGGACTCGCTGGCCCGGTCAGGCAGCGGTGACGGGCCTCCGTCTTTCCAAGCACACGCACGCGAGCTCGGGCTCCTGGCGGACGATGTGGAAGCCATCGCCGCCCTGACGGAGGCGTGCCGGATTGTACGTAGCATGTCGCGCATATGTGAGATGTTCGCCCAGTTCCTCGTGTGGATGGACGTCAACAACAAGTCCGATTTCTGGACGACGTTTCTACAGTTATTATCAGAACATCACTGCGCTGTAGACCCGTCCGTCGTGTACCGCGCTGTCGACGAGCATTTGGTAGTGTACGGCTGCACGATGCAGGCCTTCGCCATACCGCCCCCGTCACCCACGGCGACCCTCCTGCCAGAGGAGCGCGCGGCCCAAGAGTACAGCCGGGAATTGCGCAGTCCCGCAGAAATGTGCAAAGAGAAAGACCAGTTCGACAAATTGAGTCTGAATGGCGACCAGCAGCCCATATTCGATTTCGTGCAAGCAAAAGTAGATGGCACTGCGTCGCCAGAAACTGCAAACGTAGTCTACATTGACGGCCCTGCTGGAACCGGGAAAACCCACGTGTATCGCAAAATCCTCCATTACGTCCGCATGACCGGCCGAATCGCGTTGGCAGTCGCCATGTCTGGCATTGCGGCTCTGCTGCTCCCCGGCGGGCGCACCGCGCACTCTCGCTTTCGCCTCCCTGTGCCCGTTCCCTTAGAGGGCTGCAAAGCAAATATCAAAGCGCAGTCCGCCGCCGCCAGACTCATACGAGAAGCTGCGGTAATAGTCTGGGACGAAGCGCCCACGGCCTCCCGCGCCATGTACGAGGCCGTGGACAAGTGCCTCCAAGAGATCCTGGGAGACAGCCGGCCCTTCGGGGGAAAGACGGTGGTTCTGGGCGCCGTGGTGGGATTCCCCGCACGTGCAACAGTTCCGACTTCAGCGGAACATGCGGGCAAACTTCGATTCCGAATTCGCCGAATTCTGCCTCCGCGTCGGCGACGGCACTTGCGAGGGCCGACCATTTGTCGGCGTCGACCGCGAGTGCGAGTCATGCGTCGTAGAGCTTCCAGATGCCGTCCTTGCCCCTCACACGTGGGCGCCACGGGATCTTCTGGACTGGGTGTGCGAAGGCTTCGAGCATATTGACCCTGCGCAGTGGTACCAGTACTACGCATCGCGCGCGGTCGCCACGCCGACTAACGAGGCCGCGGACAGCCTCAACGCACTGATGGTAGACAAGCTGCCAGCGGACACCGAGATTGTCTCCAGGAGCCACGACGTCGCCTGCGCTGAGGTGGACCACGGAGATACGTACACCACAGAGTTTCTCAACACCCTGCAAACTGCTGGTCTCCCGCCCCACGAGCTCCGCCTGCGACGGGGCTCGCTGGTCATTCTGCTGCGCAACTTCGCTCCGCACCGTGGTCTCTGCAACGGCACGCGCCTGGTCGTAGAGCGCATGCACGCGTACTTCCTCGTCGTCCGCGTCGTCACTGGGCCTTTCGCTGGCAACGTCGAGCTCTTACCCCGGATCTGCTGCGATTCCTGCGGGGACTGCGAGCTCCCTTTCGTGCTGCGGCGCCACCAATACCCTGTGAAGCACGCTTGGGCCATTGCGATCAACAAGTCCCAGGGCCAGTCCCTTCAAGGTCGTTTAGGCGTGTACCTTCCCGGGCCGGTCTTCGCACATGGTCAACTGTATGTAGCGTTGTCCAGAGGCGCCAGCTTCGAGAACACGACGGTCCTCGTAGAAGAGACCCACCTGAGAGAGCAAGGGCGCGCGCCGCCGAGCAGCGCCGGGAAGGCGAGAGCATTCACGTCCAACATCGTCGATGCGTCTTTGCTTCAAGCAGCACGCCCCGCACACCGCCCAGGTCATTCAGCATGCGAACCCACGGCCCCTCTAACCTGTGGTCCAACATGTACGCCGCCACCCGCCGCGCCCACATCGTCGAACCTAACAGTGGCCGCTGACACCCCGCTGGAGATCCATCTTTCACTCGACGCACTGCAAGAAAGCCCTGCCGACCTGCTCCGTTTGCATTCGGCGTCCGTAACTGACAGCATCGTTCCCGAAGAAACTTTCGACGAAGGCGCGTCTCACGATTACAGCACGTCCCCTTGTAGCCTCCCCGGTCCAGACAGAAGACCGCGGCGCCCGAGGAAGCGTAGAAAAACAAGCGAAGCCTCGCCGTCGGTGATTCCATCGGTCCGAGAAGCGCTAACATGTGGCGACCTTCATCAGTCATCCGCAGCACCAAGCATAGCTGGCCCTCTGCAGAGGCCCCGCACACAAAAGAAAACCCCGTGCGTGCCACCTCGTCCGCAGACGCAGTGGAAGGGTGTACAACACCCATCCATGCCGTTCCCGACAGATTTACCACCGCTCCTCCAAACTCCGTCATGGTTCAATTCCCCAGCCAGTGTGGCCACCACCTCTGCGGGTACGCAACATGGAGCAACTTGTGGCCTCCACGCTTTCAACCATTGCATGGTCCCCATACATACAATACAGAACCGCCCACCACACATTGTTTCCCGCACCACCTTTGAGGAGATTGCCATGCAGTACGCCATAGGCGACGCCCGTGAACACCTTATCGAGCCGGGTGGTAGCAATTACGATGTGGCTGTGATAACGAGTAACTTCACTGCAGCTGGGGCAGCCTTTTTCCCGATGACGCCCCAAGAAATCCAAGATAGGCTGGGTAATGCATTCGCGAACTACGACACGCCCGAGTCCACATACCGGCCGGGAGCCTACCTTCTACGTAAACCATCCTCAGGCGGGCATTGGATAAGCGTGCTGAACGGATCGTTCGTCCCTGCGAACTTGCAACCTGAGTCGACTGCATTGCTTTGCGATTCTTTGTACACCACGCCTCACGTCATATCCAGCACCCAAGTAGAAGACCTTCTCACCACTTGCGCTTTCGAGCATTCCACACGTTCCTCAGCTCAGGATTTCTGTCCTTGGCACTGCTTCCTGGTAGCTCACCGCATGGGCCAGTAGCTAGGTTGTCATCCCCGGACACAGGGCCAGGGCCACAAGCATGCCCGTGCTACAGCAAGCCCGTGCTAATGTGCGACTTCCAGCAGTTTCACTTATCGCCCCTCGGTGTGACTTACTGCGCGTTCGCTGCACGTCGATGCGTGTCCAACAAGATGTGCCCTCTCGCGCACCCCCCTTCAGCCCGGAAGAGGCACAGTAGGGAGATGTCGGGAAGGCCCTTCCGGAACACGCTGAGGCTAGGGCAGGGCGAGGAGCATGAGGAGAAGGAGGTTCTGCGCAATGGGAAGGCCTGCGGAGGCTAGATCCAGATGAGGATGGGAGACGGATTGAGGGTGGGACGAACAGCACGCGGGGGGGATAGGGGTGAGAATCAAGACAAACTGGGGTGAGAGGACAGGAGGAAGAGGAGGAGGATTTTCGAAACGTCCCCATCAGATCCTGCCTCTGTATGGGGTCCTAGCGAATTCACGTGGTGAGCTGAGGTATGTCGCCGATTTCGGTGGCCGGATGAGGTGCCGAGTGACCTGGTGCCCGGGTGTTCAGAGGGCCCGCCCCGGGGCGCGCTATATTTCTACGACCCTATAGCCCTATAGCCATATATAGCTCTATAGCCCGATAGCCCTGCAACCCTACAGCCCTACATCCCTGTAATCTTATAGCCCTATTGCCATATAGCCCAATGGCCCTACATACCTACAGCCCTATAGCCCGATAGCCCTATAGCCCTATGGCCCTATATCCCACAACCCTATAGCCTTACAGCCGTGCTGCCCTATAGACCTACAGCCTTATATCGCCATAGCAATAGAGCCCTACAGCCGTGTACACCTATAGCCCTACAACCCTACAGCCCTGAAGCCTTGTAGACCGATATTCCTACAGCCCTATAGCCCAGTAGCCCTATAGCCCTATACCCCTGTGGCCCCACGGCCCCAGATCCCAATACCCCTGAACCCCATGGAGCCCTAGGGCCCTATAGCCTTACATCTTTATGGCCATACATAGCCCTACAGCCACATAGCCCCATGGCCCTATAGCTTTACAGCCCTACACCGCTACAGCCCTACACCCCTCGCCGACGTTCCCATTAAGAGCGACACCTTCGTGCCAACAGTACCGACGTCATTTACGCCGCCAGCGTCGTCGCCGTCATCCCAACCATGTTCGTCACCATCATCATAGTTACTCATCATCATTGCTTTCTCATGGCTCGAACAGTACTACTAGCGCCACGCTGAGCTACTCTCCACAGCGCGCCCGAGGCCGGCGCGAAGCACGCCGCCGCGTCCAATCATTGGTCACCATGGACCTCTCAGCCATGGACCTCGCGAGCCTCGCGGCCGTCAACCTCTCCGATTCCAGCGACGATTCCGAAGACCCCGATTGGGGCCGGTCGAGATCCCCGCGCCGCCCGGGCGGCCTCCCGTCTGGCGGCTCGCTTCCCGCCGCGCTCCCGGGGGCCACCGACGACGCCCCGTCGCCCGGTTCGCCTGCCGCCGCGACAGCGGAGAGTGTCGAGCCGACTTCGGAGAGCCGCCCGGCCGAGGAGAAGGCCATCGCCCTGGAGGGCGCCGAGGCGCAGTTGCGCGCCGCGGGCTTGAACGAGGCGGCGGACAAGCTCGCGCAGCAGGCTGCCGAGCACCGCGCCGCGGCCGCGACGCTCCAGGCATCGACCGCCGCCGCGGAGCAGAAGGCCGCCGCCTTGGAGGACTCCGCGTCGCAGCTCCGCGCCGCCGGCCTGAACGCGGAGGCCGATGAACTCGTGCAGAGAGCCGCAGAGCAGAGGAGCCGCATCGCAGTTGCGCCCCGCGGAGGCCCCGCGCGTCGCCCTACAGAGGGCGGCGCGCCACCGACGTCGGCTCCGGGTGTCGACCCGGCTGTGCACCCCGGCGCTGGCGCTTCCACTGCCGGCCACGGCGCTGTCGCTCCCGGTGCCCGCGCGATGCCGGAGCTGGCGGGCGCCGCCTTGCCCACAGGCGGCGCGCCCCCTGCCGCCGCCGCCGGCGCGCCCGAAGGAGGCCGCGCCCCGCGCGTCATGCCGCCAGCGCTGCGCGCTGACCCGGGTCGCCTGCCCATCGGGGCGCCTATCGGCGCGGCCCCGCCGCCGCGGGCGCCGCGCCCGGCGGGGCGGCCGATTCCGCCCCCGCCCATCGCGATGGCGGCGGAGGTCGAGCTCGCGGACCTCGAGGGGAATCTCCCGGGCCAGTGGGTGACGTTCAACATGTGGGTCACGGAGAGATCGCAGATCCATTCGGACGCGGAGAAGGCCCAGAACGGCCCCAAGGGCCGCGTCTGGGGCACCGGCAACGGGCAGGTCTTCCCCGCGGGAAATCTTTACCTCCCCCATCTCAGCGGCACGCGCGTCTCCGGGCATCACCTCTTCTGCCACCCCTCCCCTCTGCCCGCTCAAGAGAGCCGGCCATCCGATCCCTGACTGCTCTGCTAGGCCCCGTCGCGCTCCCGCGTGACACCCCCCCCCGCGCGCCCCCTCCCCAGGTCGGCGTGACAGTGTGGAGCTCCGCGCCGGTGGCCAAGAACATCTTCGAGCAGGCCCCGGCGCTGACCCTTCACATGCCAGCGTCTTCGAGGATTGCCACCCGTGCTCCAATCTCGCCGACGCCCATCACTGAGTGGCTTGAAGATGTCCAGATCGCCCAGGCCCAGCTCTTGCACAGCTGGGCCTGGGACGATTCCGGCACGAAAGGCCCCATCTGTGCGGTGGCGGTTGCCACCATTGACCCGCCGCGCCCTCTTCGCACAGATTGGGCGGCAGCATCCACGCCCTTCAACGCGATCCCGGCATCCTTCCAGGGAACGCT